>QNTS01005261.1:53740-70198 GCA_003317085.1 Hucho hucho | reverse complement strand
GGCGAAAGCACCACATTTGATTGTTTGAGGGTAGCACCTAACACATTTTTCCCATTACCATAATTTCATAAGCCTCCACGGTTCACAGAAAACACATTTCACAGCGAAAACAAATCAATTACCTTTTGAAGAACTTCTGCTGAGGGCTTCCCAAGTGTCCAACGAAGACAATCCATGGTTCTTTTGTTAGAAAAAGTAATGTATTATATCCATAAATCTCTGTTTAGTTGGCACGTTATAATGAGAAAATAGAGCCTCCAATCGTCCATTGAAACGTGAAGAGAACTCGTTCAACTTATACCTATAAACTTGTCCAAGAACAATCAAACATAATTTTAAATGTATCCTTAGGAACACTTTTATGTATAAATAGTATAATATTTCAACCGGAATATAAACTGGGCGATAAGAAAGGAAAAAACCAAAGAACGTGCCAGCCGGGAGCGCGCATTTACTTCTATTGACATCTGCGTGGACACTTCCTTATTCGTCGTCTTCTCTGCTCTAAAAGCATCTAAAAAGAATCAGAACACTTTCTCGAGACTGTTGACATCCGGAGGAAGCGATAGGTACTGCATTCATATGCCCTTATAAGGGCATTTCCATAAGGGAGGGGCTCTAAATGAGGCAATGTGTCAAAAACACTTTTTCCAGGACAGAAATTCCTTGGGGTTTCGCCTGCCATATCCGTTCTGTTTTACTCACAGACAAAATGTTAACACTTTTAGAAAATTCAGAGTGTTTCCTATCCAATGGTACTAAATATGTGCATATCCTATTTTCTGGGCCTGAATGGGAGGCATTTCACTTTGGGCACGCCAGACTCTCCAAAACCGTCACCTCGGGAGCCGCACCCTAAGAAGTTAACTTCTTAGGGATCCGTGGTGCGCAGACGCCCCACCTGCGACAATATCCGGTAAAATGCAGAGCGCCAAATTCAAATTACAAAAATAGTAATATTAAACATTCATGAAAATACAAGTGTTGCACACCATTCAAAAGCTTAGAATCTTGGTAATCTCACAGTGTTGTCAGATTTCAAAAAGGCTTTACGGCAAAAGCATAGCATTTGACTGTCTGAGGACAGCGCCCCACAACAACATATTATTCAAACCAGCACAGGCGTTACAAAATTAATAATAGCTATTAAATAAATCCCTTACCTTTAGAAGATCTTCCTCTGTTTGCAATCCCTAGGGTCACAGGAACACAAAGAATGGTAGTTTTGTTCGATAATGTCCTTCTTTATATCCCAAAAGGTCAGTTTAGTTGGTGCCATGGAGTTCTGTAATCCAGTCGTTCAACATGCAGACAAAGAAATCCAAAAAGTCAAACGATGTTTCGAATTAATCCTCAGGTTGTCAAATATCTAAATAAACGATAATATTTCAGATGGAGAATAGTCTGTTCAATAGGGAAGAGAAATAACGAAGAGTGCGCACCATTCACGCGCGCCAAAACAGTAGTGTCCTTTTCATGAGCCACCTGGAAGAAGTACAATTTCTTCTTAGTTTTTCAAAAAACAAGCCTGAAACCATGTCTAAAGACTGTTGACATCTAGTGGAAGCCATAGAAACTGTAATCTGGGCGCTATTGTAATGTATAGTCAATAGGGATACAATGGAAAGACTGTGACCTAAAAGAGAGAAAAAAAAATCAGATGGATTTTCCTCGGGTTTTCGTCTGCCGTATCAGTTCTGTTATACTCACAGACATTCTTTTAACCGTTTTAGAAACTTCAGAGTGTTTTCTATCCAATACTCCCAATTATGCATATCCTAGCTTCTGGGCCTGAGTAACAGGCAGTTTACTTTGGGCATGTCAGACTCTCCGTACTTCCGAACACTGCCCCCTAGCCCGATCTGGTTTACAGTTGAAGTCGGAAGTTTACATACAATTAGGTTGGAGTTCCTAAAACTCCACAAGTTTCTTGTTAACAAACTATAGTTTTGGCAAGTCGGTTAGGACATCTACTTCGTGCATGACACAAGTAATTTTACCCCCAAAATGTACAGACAGATTATTTCACTTATAATCACAATTCCAGTGGGTCAGAAGTTTACATACACTAAGTTTACTGTGCCTTTAACGTCTTAGGGAGCGGCAGGTGAGGTGACGGTTTTGGAGAGTCTGGCGTGCCCAAAGCAAAATGCCTGCCACTCAGGCTCAGAAAATAGGATATGCACATAATTAGTACTATTGGACAGGAAACACTCTGAAGTTTCTAAAAGTGTTAACATAATGTCTGTGAGTATAACAGAACTCATTTAGCAGGCAAAAACCAGAGAAAAAACAATCCGGAAATCAGTTTCTGGTGACCTTTGGCTCTCTTAGACACACCCTATTGAATCCATTTGTTACCAGGACTGAGACTGCAGTAGCTATGGCTTCCACTAGATGTCAACAGTCTATATATAAAGCCTCAGAGAGATTGGAGTAAGCAGGAAGAATAGGTACAGGAAATTGCATTGGGACCTCAAATGTCAACAAGTTTTCTCGTGCGCGAGTCTGGCTGGCGCGCCCCACTTTATTTTACTTCTATAAGGTATAGGTGACCATCCGAGTGAAATATTATCACTAATATTCATAAAAGGATAGCTAAGGATGCATTTTAACTGTTATTTGATTTGTTTAGGAAAAGTTTATAGGTATATTTGAACGCGTTCTCTTCACGTTTCAATGGGAGATTCAACGTTGGATTTTCTGAACTTAAGCAATGGCTTTTTTTCTGGCCACTCTTCTGTAAAGCCCAGCTCTATGGAGTATACGTCTTAAAGTGGTCCTATGGACAGATACTCCAATCTCCGCTGTGGAACTTTGCAGCTCCTTCAGGGTTATCTTTGGTCTCTTTGTTGCCTCTCTGATTAATGCCCTCCTTGCCTGGAGTTTTGGTGGGCGGACCTCTCTTGGCAGGTTTGTTGTGGTGCCATGTTCTTTCAATTTTATAGTAATCAATTTATTGTTGCTCCGTGGGATGTTCAAAGTTTCTGATATTTTTTTGTAACCCAACCCTGATCTGTACTTCTCCACAACTTTGTCCCTGACCTGTTTGGAGAGCTCCCTGGTCTTCATGGTGCCGCTTGCTTGGTGGTGCCCCTTGCTTAGTGGTTTTGCAGACTCTGGGGCCTTTCAGAACAGGTGTATATATACTGAGATCATGTGACAGAGTATGCGACACTTAGATTGTACACAGGTGAACTTTATTTAACTAATTATGTGACTTCTGAAGGTAATTGGTTGCACCAGATCATATTTAGGGGCTTCATAGCAAAGGGGGTGAATACATATGCATGCACCACTTTTCCGTTTAGAATTTTTAGAATTCTTTGAAACAATAAAACATTTTCATTTCACTTCACCAATTTTGACTGTTTTGTGTATGTCCGTTACATGAAATCCAAATAAAAATCTATTTAAATTACAGGTTGTAATGCAACAAAATAGGAAAAACGCCAATGGGGATGAATACTTTTGCAAGGCACTGTAGGCATAATTTAGCTAATATCATTTTAAAGTTTATTGGGAAGTGTAATTAACATTAGCCTACAATGTCCGTAGCACCACGGAAAACCAATTAACATAATAAAACATTATCCATCAAAATCCGTCTGTTTAACCCCCTAACGTTGATGAATGGAAGTATATTTGGAGATAGTTTAGTGCTTAAAATAAGTGGAAAAAATGTGTCCTATTGTTTCTTATTTCGCTCAGATATAGGACAGACACTTCAAAACAAACTTATTTGAGATTTTCTAATCTTCAAAGACCTTTCTGAAAATGATGTTTGTTTCAAACATGGTTTGCCACTCAACAACCTCTTCCGCTTCTTCCAAGTCAGGCACTACATTCATACTCAATATTCTTCCTTCCCCAACCTGCCGGTGGCATTACCATGTTACAATCTGCTTAAAATTGTACCTGTCCATAAAGGGTTTATCTCATACATGTACTTGTGTTATGTGCTTCGAAGACACCTCATCTTAACAGAACTAGAGAGAAGTGGGAAAAAGATGAGTTGAACATAGAACTTGCAGAGGATTGGTGGGGAAGCGTTATAAAAAGAGTAAACTCGTCCTCTTCCTGTGCTCGACTTAGACTCATCCAGTTTAAGGTGCTCCATAAGCAAGTCCAGATTAGTAGAGATATACCATGATTTAGACGACAACTGTGATCGCTACGCCCAGTCTCCTGCTAACCTGACACACATGTTCTGGTCTTGCTCCAACTGATAAGCTCCTGGACTTCAATCTTTGAAACCTTGTCACAGGTCTTACCTATTCAACATCAACCATCACCCAATGTTGCTATGTTTGGAGCTGTAGAAGACTCCCTCTTATATTGTGTAAACAAGCAAATATTATTGCATTCACAACTCTTTTGGCTCATCGCTGGATTCTGGCAATCCGCAGCCCCTCCCTCCCTAGCTGTGTGTCTCAAAGACATTATATTATTTCTTAAATTAGAAAATATCAAATTCACTTGAGAGGATCAACAGTCAGGTTCTACTCCCTTTGGCAACCTTTTCTTTCACTCGCATCTACTACTTTTTCTTCTTTCTTTCTTTTCTTTCTTTCTTTCTTTCTTTCTTTCTTTCTATTACAGTCTGTTTTACAATTATGTTTTTCCTGCAGATGTGTATTTCTACTTATAGACCATGTATTCACTCATTTATCACATGAAGATGTTTTTAAACCATGATCCAACATGTTTGCACCTTATATTAATTTTAAAAATATATATTATTATTCCCTGGGATGGAAAGGTGGGTGGATTTGTGGTGCGTGGGGTTGGAGCTGTTCATTGTGAGAGAAAGAAAACTGTAACAATTCTGCAATTGTACACTTTAAATCTATAATAAAAATATACAGTTGAAGTCGGAAGTTTACATACACCTTAGCCAAATACATTTAAACTCAGTTTTTCACAATTCCTGACATTTAATCCTAGTAAAAATTCTTAGGTCAGTTAGGATCACCACTTTATTTTAAGAATGTGAAATGTAAGAATAATAGTAGAGAGAATTAATTATTTCAGATTGTACTTCTTTCATCACATTCCCAGTGGTTCAGAAGTTTACATACACTCAATTAGTATTTGGTAGCATTGCCTTTAAATTGTTTAACTTTGGTCAAACGTTTCGGGTAGCCTTTCACAAGCTTCCCACAATAAGTTGGGTGAAATCTGGCCCATTCCTCCTGACAGAGCTGGTGTAACACACTTTTTCGCACACACTTTTTCAGTTCTAACCACACATTTTCTATAGGATTGAGGTCAGGGATTTGAGATGGCCACTCCAATACCTTGGCTTTGTTGTCGTTAACTTCTTAAGGAGCAGCAAGGTGCGCTGGGGCGCTAGCGCCCCACTCCCGACACTACCAGGTGAAATGCAAGGCGCCAAATTCAAAATCCAAAAGTTGAATTATTAAACATGCATCAATATACAAGTGTTTCATAGTCATCAAAATCTCTGCTTCTTGGAAATATCACAGCATTGTCAGATTTCAAAAAGGCTTTATGGCGAAAGCACCACATTTAATTGTTTGAGGATAGCACCCCACATACTTCACGGTTCACAGAAAACACATTTCACAGCGAAAACAAATCAATTACATTTTGAAGAACTTCTGCTGAGGGCTTCCCAAGTGTCCAACGAAGACAATCCACGGTTCTTTTGTTAGAAAAAGTAATGTATTATATCCATAAATCTCCGTTTGGTTGGCGTGTTATAATCAGAAAATAGAGCCTCCAATCGTCCATTGAAACGTGAAGAGAACTCATTCAACTTATACCTATAAACTTGTCCAAGAACAATCAAACATAATTTTAAATGTATCATTAGGAACACTTTTATGTATAAATAGTATAATATTTCAACCGGAATATAAACTGGGCGATAAGAAAGGAAAAAACCAAAGAACGCGCCAGCCGGGAGCGCGCATTTACTTCTATTGACATCTGCGTGGACACTTCCTTATTCGTCTTCTTCTCTGATCTAAAAGCATCTAAAAAGAATCAGAACACTTTCTCGAGACTGTTGACATCCAGAGGAAGCAATAGGTACTGCATGCATATGCCCTTATATGGGCATTTTCATAAGGGAGGGGTTCCAAATGAGGCGATGTGTCAAAACCACTTTTTCCAGGACAGAAATTCCTCGGGTTTTTGCCTGCCATATCCGTTCTGTTATACTCACAGACAAAATGTTAACACTTTTAGAAAATTCAGAGTGTTTCCTATCCAATGGTACTAAATATGTGCATATCCTATTTTCTGGGCCTGAATGGGAGGCATTTTACTTTGGGCATGCCAGACTCTCCAAAACCGTCACCTCGTGCGCTGCTTCCTATGAAGTTAAGCCATTTTGCCACAACTTTGGAAGTTTGCCTGGGGTCATTGTCCATTTGGAAGACCTATTTGCGACCAAGCTTTAACTTCCTGACTGATGTCTTGAGATGTTGCTTCAATATATCCACATAATTTTCCTCCCTCATGATGCCATCTATTTTGTGAAGTGCACCAGTACCTCCTGCAGCAAAGCACCCCCACAACATGATGCTGCCACCCCCGTGCTTCACGGTTGGGATGGTGTTCTTCGGCTTGCAAGCCTTCCCCCTTCTCCTCCAAACATAACGATGGTCATTATGGCCAAACAGTTCTATTTTTGTTTCATCAGACCAGAGGACATTTCTCCAAAAAGTACGATCTTTGTCCCCGTGTGCAGTTGCAAACCATAGTCTGACTTTTTTATGGCGGTTTTGGAGAAGTGGCTTCTTCCTTGCTGAGCGGCCTTTCAGGTTATGTCGATATAGGACTTGTTTTACTGTGGATATAGATCATTTTGTACCTGTTTCCTCCAGCATCTTCACAAGGTTCTTTGCTGTTGTTCTGGGATTGATTTGCACTTTTTGCACCAAAGTACGTTAATCTCTAGGAGACAGAACGCGTCTCCTTCCTGAGCGGTATGACTGCTATATGGTCCCATGGTGTTTATACTTGCGTACTATTGTTTGTACAGATGAACGTGGTACCTTCAGGTCTTTGGATATTGCTCCCAAGGATGAACCAGACTTGTAGAGGTCACATTTTGTTTTCTGAGGTCTTGGCTGATTTATTTAGATTTTTCCATGATGTCAAGCAAAGAGGCAAGTTTGAAGGTAGGCCTTGAAATACATCCACAGGTACACCACCAATTGACTCAAATGATGTCAATTAGCCTATCAGAAGCTTCTAAAGCCATTACATAATTTTCTGGAATTTTCCTGTTTAAAAAGCTCTTCACTTTAAGCAAATGAGTCAGGTTTACAAAAAAAAAAGGTTACTCAAATGGCCTCGAAAAAAACATTGCCAATGTGGCCAAGTGCCAATTTATGTATTCTGTAATTGGCTTCAAATTGTTTCATCATGAAGGTGAATGTTGCATAATGATATAGTTTAATGCAAAGTTAGCACCCTACAATCTCATGTTCCATTCTAAATGTCTTACACCTAGACGTATCCAAGTCTGAGGATGTTTTTTCCAATCCACCTATTAGTATAAGTCAATTTAAGTTTGTTGGGCTAGTATAGTGACATTTCAGTCTCAACAACAGTTACATTGGGTGGATTATGAGAGCAGAGAATAGGAGAGAAGAGTGAGACAGTATCATGGCATACAGATCAACGGAAGTGTTTAACCACCACCAACACACCCAGACATTTACAGAGACAGAACATTTGACGATGACAACATCAACAACACCATAATGTGTATCCAGGCAAACTGTCTGACCATGCAAACATAGACCTCAAATACCTCAAAGAGATGCTGGAATAAATGGATTGGAAACATCTGAATGTGAGACAAAGTTCCAAGTGTGAGAACTGTCTGAAAGAATACACTTATATAAGCTTTTGAGACTTGAGCACCTATTTAAGTGTTTTTCATTATTATGTTCTAAATTAATAAATTACGAGTTGGGGTAATGAGTATGTTTAGGAATCATTGTCGCAGGCACTCCGGGAGTGAGAGTCAAAGTCCGTTTTGGTTTGATGACGTGAGAAAATCACTTACACAGAAGTTGGAGCAAAATGAAACACTGCACTCTAAAAGGCGACAAACAAACATTCTCTAACTTCAGAAGTAGGGGAGGACTACTTTCTTATACAGATATCATGTTTATGTGAGTGCAGAATAACAGCCAAAGGACTAAAACATATGTCAGTCCTGGCTTGTTTCAAGCCACAAGGAACTGTTTTGATTAACCCAGCAAGAACAAAGCTAGAAGGCAAAATTTCCTGTGGAAGGAAAACTGACTAGTTCAGGTCAAGTGACAACCTTTGCACAGTATTACTTCACTTCTTGTGGTCGGCAAAATGTGTGTAGGGGTAATTGAGGAGCGTCCAGCAGAGGGTCTATTACTTTTCTACATGAAACTGACACCCTGAAATAAACAACTGAATACCCCATACACTTCATGCCACGCCTTCTCAAAGACAGTCTCTTTTAATGACCGGTATATACCCATCATCCAATATTCCAACAAAGAAAGATGCTTTTAACATCCTTAATTTAAAAAAAATGGAGGGGAAACTATTTCACTCATATTCATAGAAATCCGTAAATACTGGGCAGTTACTTTATGAACTAAACAATAATAATGCAAATAAAAAAACAAGCACTGGTTTCAATTCAACAATAAGCAAGGTAAGACACTGATGAATAAAACAAAAAACAATCAAAGTTGCATATGAGTTGGACATCTTAAGTTCAACAGCAGTGTATGCAGTATGGTGGACTGACTGGTTTAAATGTGTATGATGTGACAATGTATGTGTATGTGATCCATTTAATGGAAGGTGATGCCAAAGAAACATTTCCATCCTCCTGGATGGACAAAGTTTTATTCTATTCTATTCTACTGTACACATCGATACAGAAACCTACTCAAAGTTGCAATAGGTACATCATGGAATCACATACCAAAAATACTTTGATCAATAAGCCTGTAAATCAAATGGTTTGTAGTACATAATGTAATTTACATCAAATACCTTACACAGCCCACTTCACTTCAATTCGACTATAAATGCATGGAAATGGCCATCAAAACAAAGTGTTTCAAAGGGTGAGCCAACCAATAGAACTTGCTCATCTTTCAAAACAGATTCGCATTAATATGCCATGTGATGCTGTTGCTTTTTGGCTAGTGTCTTGGTGATATTTTTTACGCATTGGCTGTGTTTTAAAGAAGTTGTGTGAAGAATCGGCCCAATATTCCTTAAAGACCGAGGATAATGTAGCATGAAATTATGTTTAGACAAAAGATTCCTATTAGGAAACAAACACTTGAAGAGCCTATGATGCTCAGCAATTAAGTATTTCAGATAGATAGTCATACCCTCGGTTAATACTGGAGAAAACACATTATTCACGATCTGTAGTAGTAACAGTGGCATTTGCCAGTATTTATTAACATTTTGAACCAGATCACCAAATATCAATGGCATATTGCGGAGAAAAAAAACAAGATTGGATATCATTTAGGCCCAAAGCATTGCTTTCATCATCCAATTTGACAGCAGTTGGACGATTCCTTCTCTCTGTGTAGCCATAGTTAAATGACTGTATTCATCCCAAAATGTATTTGGCAGTCACAAAGTTAGCTTGTACATACTGTAACACAACTTTTACCTTAAACTGTGCAAAATGTTGTGCATAATCTCAACAGTGAAGTTGTCAGCTGTGTTTAAGTATTTTTAATTTTAAATTTTCACCTTTATTTAACCAGGTAGGCCAGTTGAGAACAAGTTCTCATTTACAACTGCGACCTGGCCAAGATAAAGCAAAACAGTGCGAGAAAAACAAGACAGAGTTACACATAAGCAAACGTACAGTCAATAACACAATAGAAAAATCTATGTACAGTGTGTGCAAATGTAGAATAGTAGAGAGGTAAGGCAATAAATAGGCCATAGACGCGAAATAATTACAATTTAGCATTAACACTGGAGTGATAGATGTGCAGATGATGATGTGCAAGTAGAGATACTGGGGTGCAAAAGAGCAAGAGGATAAGTAACAATATGGGGATGAGGTAGTTGGGAGTGCTATTTACAGATTGGCTGTGTACAGGTACAGTGATCGGTAAGCTGCTCTGACAGCTGATGCTTAAAGTTAGAGAGGGAGATATAAGACTCCAGCTTCAGTGATTTTTGCAATTTGTTCCAGTCATTGGCAGCAGAGAACTGGAAGGAAAGACGGCCAAAGGAAGTGTTGGCTTTGGGGATGACCAGTGAAATATACCTGTTGGAGCGCGTGCTATGGGTGGGTGCTGCTACGGTGACCAGTGGGCTGAGATAAGGCAGGGCTATACCTAGCAAAGACTTATAGATGACCTGGAGACAGTGTTTTTAATTTTAATTGTAATTTTTTTTATTTCACCTTTATTTAACCAGGTAGGCTAGTTGAAAACAAGTTCTCATTTACAACTGCGACCTGGCCAAGATAAAGCAAAGCAGTGCGACACAAACAACAACACAGAATTACACATGGAATAAACAAGCGTACAGTCAATAACACAATAGAAGAAAAAAAAATCTATATACAGTGTGTGCAAATGGCATGAGGAGGTAGGGCAATAAATAGGCCATAGTAGCGAAGTAATTACAATTTAGCAAATTAACACTGGAGTGATAGATGAGCAGATGATGATGTGCAAGTAGAAATACTGGGGTGCAAAAGAGCAGAAAAGTAAATAAAAACAATGTGGGGATGAGGCAGGTAGATTGCATCGGCTATTTACAGATGGACTAAGTACAGCTGCAGTGATCGGTTATCTGCTCAGATAGCTTATGTTTAAGTTAGTGAGGGAAATATAAGTCTCCAGCTTCAGCGATTTTTGCAATTCGTTCCAGTCATTGGCAGCAGAGAACTGGAAGGAAAGGCGGCCAAAGGGGGTGTTGGCTTTGGGGATGACCAGTGAGATATACCTGCTGGAACGCGTGCTACGGTTGGGTGTTGTTATCGTGATCAGTGAGCTGAGATAAGGCGGAGCTTTACCTAGCATAGACGTATAGATGACCTGGAGCCAGTGGGTCTGGCGACGAATATGTAGTGAGGGCCAACCGACTACAGCATACAGGTCACAGTGGTGGGTGGTATATGGGGCTTTGGTGACAAAACGGATGGCACTGTGATAGACTGCATCCAGTTTGCTGAGTAGAGTATTGGAGGCTATTTTGTAAATGACATCGGCGAAGTCGAGGATCGGTAGGATAGTCAGTTTTACGAGGGTATGTTTGGCGGCGTAAGTGAAGGAGGCTTTGTTGCGAAATAGGAAGCCGATTCTAGATTTAATTTTGGATTGGAGATGTTTAATATGAGTCTGGAAGGAGAGTTTACAGTCTAGCCAGACACCTAGGTATGTGCAGTTGTCCACGTATTCTAATTCGGAACCGTCCAGAGTAGTGATGCTAGTCGGGCAGGCGGGTGCGGGCAGCGAACGGTTGAAAAGCATGTATTTGGTTTTACTAGCATTTAAGAGCAGTTGGAGGCCACAGAAGGAGTGTTGTATGGCATTGAAGCTCGTTTGGAGGCTTTCTTAACACAGTGTCCAAAGAAGGGCCAGATGTATACAGAATGGTGTTGTCTGCGTGAAGGTGGATCATTGAATCACCTGCAGCAAGAGCGACATCGTTGATATATAGAGAGAAAAGAGTCGGCCCAAGAATTGAACCCTGTGGTACCCCCATAGAGACTGCCAGAGGTCCGGACAACAGGCCCTCCGATTTGACACACTGAACTCTGTCTGAGAAGTAGTTGGTGAACCAGGCGAGGCAGTCATTAGAGAAACCAAGGCTGTTGAGTCTGCCGATAAGAATACGGTGATTGACAGAGACGAAAGCCTTGGCCAGGTCAATGAAGATGGCTGCACAGTACTGTCTTTTATCGATGGCGGTTATGATATCGTTTAGTACCTTGAGCGTGGCTGAGGTGCACCCGTGACCAGCTCGGAAACCGGATTGCACAGCAGAGAAGGTACGGTGGGATTCAAAATGGTCAGTGATCTGTTTATTAACTTGGCTTTCGAAGACTTTAGAAAGGCAGGGCAGGATGGATGTAGGTCTATAACAGTTTGGGTCTAGAGTGTCACGCCCTTTGAAGAGGGGGATGACCGCGACAGCTTTCCAATCTTTAGGGATCTCGGATGATACGAAAGAGAGGTTGAACAGACTGGTAATAGGGGTTGCAACAATGGCAGTGGATAATTTTAGAAAGAGAGGGTCCAGATTGTCTAGCCCAGCTGATTTGTACGGGTCCAGGTTTTGCAACTCTAACAGAACATCTGCTTTCTGGATTTGGGTGAAGGAGAAGCTGGGGAGGCTTGGGAAAATAGCTGCGGGGGGTGCGGAGCTGTTGGCCGGGGTTGGGGTAGCCAGGAGGAAAGCATGGCCAGCTGTAGAGAAATGCTTATTGAAATTCTCGATTATCGTGGATTTATCAGTGGTGACCGTGTTACCTAGCCTCAGTGCAGTGGGCAGCTGGGAGGAGGTGCTCTTATTCTCCAAGGACTTCACAGTGTCCCAAAACTTTGGGGAGTTAGAGCTACAGGATGCAAATTTCTGTTTGAAAAAGCTAGCCTTTGCTTTCCTGACTGACTGCGTGTATTGGTTCCAGACTTCCCTGAAAAGATGCATATCGCGGGGACTATTCGATGCTAGTGCAGTCCGCCACAGGATGTTTTCCTGTGTTCGCACATATTGAATGTGCGACCCGGGTGGCAAAATCCTGGATCATTGTTATTCTAACTTCCGTGACGCATACAAGGCCATTCTCCGCCCTCCTTTCGGCAAGTCTGACCATGACTCAATTTTGTTGCTCCCAGCCTATAGACAGAAACTAAAACAGGAAACGCCAGTGCTCAGGTCTGTTCAACGCTGGTCCGACCAATCTGGTTCCACGCTTCAAGATTGCTTCGAGCACGTGGACTTGGATATGTTCCGGATAGCATCAGACAACAACATTGATGTATACGCTGATTCGGTAAGCGAGTTTATTAGCAAGTGCATCGGTGATGTTGTACCCATAGCAACTATTAAACCTTCCCCAACCAGAAACCGTGGATTGATGGCAGCATTCGCGCAAAATTGAAAGCGCAAACCACTTCTTTTAACCAGGGTAAGGCGGCCGGAAACATGACTGAATACAAACAGTGTAGCTATTCCCTCCGCAAGGCAATCAAACAAGCTAAGCATCAGTATAGAGACAAAGTAGAGTCACAATTCAACGGCTCAGACACAAGAGGAATGTGGCAGGGTCTACAGTCAATCACGGACTTCAAAAAGACAACCAGCCCCGTCGCGGACCACGATGTCCTGCTCCCAGACAAACTAAACAACTTCTTTGCTCAGGCTTTCCTTCACCGCAGCCAACGTGAGTAAAACATTTAAACGTGTTAACCCTCGCAAGGCTCCCGGCCCAGATGGCATCCCTGGCCGTGTCCTCAGAGCATGCGCAGACCAGCTGGCTGGTGTGTTTACGGACATATTTAATCAATCCTTATCCCAGTATGCTGTTCCCACATGCTTCAAGAGGGCCACCATTGTTCCTGTTCCCAAGAAAGCTAAGGTAACTGAGCTAAATGACTATCGCCCCGTAGCACTCACTTCCGTCATCATGAAGTGCTTTGAGATACTAGTCAAGGATCATATCACCTCCATCCTACCAGACACCCTAGACCCACTCCAATTTGCTTACTGTCCCAATAGTTCCACAGACGACGCAATCGCAATCACACTGCACACTGCCCTAACCCATCTGGACAAGAGGAATACCTATGTAAGAATGCTGTTCATCGATTACAGCTCAGAATTTAACACCCTAGTACCCTCCAAACTCGTCATTAAGCTCGAGACCCTAGGTCTCGACCCAGCCCTGTGCAACTGGGTCCTGGACTTCCTGACGGGCCGCCCCCAGGTGGTGAGGGTAGGAAACAACATCTCCACACTGCTGATCCTCAACACTGGGGCCCCACAAGGGTGCATTCTCAGCCCACTCCTGTACTCCCTGTTCACTCATGACTGCGTGGCTAAGCACGCCTCCAACTCAATCATCAAGTTTGCTGACGACACTACAGTGGTAGGCTTGATTACCAACAACGACGAGACGGCCTACAGGGAGGAGGTGAGGGCCCTCGGAGTGTGGTGTCAGGAAAATAACCTCTCACTCAACGTCAACAAAACTAAGGAGATGATCGTGGACTTCAGGAAACAGCAGAGGGAGCACCCCCCTATCTACATCGACGGGACAGTAGTGGAGAAGGTGTAAAGTTTTAAGTTCCTCAGCGTACACATCGCGGACAAACTGAAATGGTCCACCCACACAGACAGTGTGGTGAAGAAGGCGCAACAGCGCCTCTTCAACCTCAGGAGGCTGAAGAAATTCGGCTTGTCACCAAAAACACTCATAAACTTCTACAGATGCACAATCGAGAGCATCCTGTTGGGCTGTATCAC
The DNA here is from genome assembly GCA_003317085.1 of Hucho hucho. Lineage (NCBI taxonomy): Eukaryota > Metazoa > Chordata > Actinopteri > Salmoniformes > Salmonidae > Hucho > Hucho hucho. Next base: position 55,705 of record QNTS01005261.1, on the reverse strand, counting down.
CGCCTGGTACGGCAACTGCTCCGCCCACAACCGTATGGCTCTCCAGAAGGTAGTGAGGACTGCACAACGCATCACCGGGGGTAAACTACCTGCCTTCCAGGACACCTACACCACCCGATGTCACTGGAAGGCCAAAAAGATCATCAAGGACAACAACCACCCGAGCCACTGCTGGCTCATAGCCTGTGGCAAAAATGAGGGGACACGAACAACAGGTATAGGCCAATCAAAAAGGTTCTTTATTATAAACCAAAAACTATTAACTTTAAACAAAGAAAAAGGAATGAGGTGTGAAAATGTCATAATGTAAGGTGTATGTAAAGTGCAGGGATGCAGGGATGCGTGAATCTGTGTGTGTGAACATGACTGAGTGGAAACTACGTAAAACTACAAAGGAACAAACAAAACAGGATCATACCTGGAGGAGCAGAGAGAGAGAGAGAAAAGTGATTAGTGAAGCAGTTTAAATACCCTGAGCCCAGGTGGCTCCAATCACTAACGACCCTCCTCTGCCTGCAGGAGGAACCGCCCCTGCAATGCAGAGGAGGGGCCGTGACACCCCCCTCCTTAAAATGAGGGTCCCACCCTCAACCCAAAATTCGGCCCAAAATATTTAAAACAATCCAAAGTTCCCCAAAAAGAAAAAAAGAAAAAGGATACCAGTCCCGGCTCATAGCAGTAGCCCCGTGTTCCCTGGCTGACTGTTCGCCCCTCAAACTCGGCAGCCCTGGTACCTGGGGAGCAATTTAAGAGGAAAGAGGCGCAGACAGCCCGGAGGGGTCAGCAGAGAGAAGATACAAACTAGGTTAAAGGAGCACGGGACAGAGCATCAGCAATGATATTATCCTTACCACTAATGTGTCTAATATCGAGGTTTGATGGTTGCAAGAACAAAGCCCAACGCATCAGGCGCTGGTTGGGATTTTGCAGGGACTTCAGAAAAATAAGTGGGTTGTGGTCAGTGAACACAGTTAAAGGGGTCAAACCAGAACCAACATAGACTTCGAAGTGCTGTAGAGCCCAAATGAGACCTAAAGCCTCCTTTTCAATTACAGAATAGTTTTGCTGATACTTATAAAATTTCCGGGAGAAGAAACTGACTGGACACTCAACATTGTCATCATTTTCCTGAAGAAGCACAGCCCCAGCACCGATTTGACTGGCGTCCACCTGCAATTTGAAAGGTTTCCCAAAATTTGGTGCTGCCAACACGGGTGCCAAACACAAAAGAGCCTTAACTGCATCAAATGCCTCTTGACACTGGGTGGATCAGATAAATTCAGCCTTAGTCTTCAACAGATTGGTCAGTGGGGACACTACTACCGAAAAGTTTTTACAGAAAGCACGGTAGTACCCCGCCATTCCCAGGAAGCGCATCAGTTCTTTCTTTGTGGAGGGCTGTGGGAACTGCTTCACAGCCTGGACCTTGGCTTCCACGGGACAGACAAAACCCTGACCAACAACCTTGCCTAGGTATGTGACTGTAGCTTTGGCAAACTCACACTTTGCCAAATTGATAGTCAACCTTGCCCACACCAGTCTTTCGAACAGGGCTTGCACTCTCCAGACATGCTCCTCCCAGGAGTCTGAGTAGACGACCACGTCGTCCAAATACACGGCACACCCTTCCAGACCTGAGACCACCCGATTCATCAGCCTCTGGAAGGTGGCTGGAGCATTCCGCAAGCCGAAAGGCATCACTGTATAAGAGAACAAACCAGATGGAGTTATAAAGGCAGCAATCTCACAAGCTCTTTTAGTAAGGGGTACTTGCCAATATCCCTTTAAAAGATCAAATTTGCTAACATACTTTGCTGACCCAACTTGATCAATACAATCCTCCATCCTAGGAAGAGGGTAAAGGTCTGCTTTAGTAACATTGTTAACTTTTCTATAATCAGTGCAAGGTCTGAAAGTGGAATCAGACTTTTTGACCAGAAGACAGGGTGAAGCCCAATTTGAACA
>QNTS01005261.1:2377-53111 GCA_003317085.1 Hucho hucho | reverse complement strand
TGTGAAGTTTGCAACACTTTATTTCGCAAAGTAGTAGGTACAACTATTTGAAAGACTGGTTCTCCTAGACCCTGATCATAGTGTGGAACCCATTTCCTGACCAACAGCCCATCAAGAAGAAAATAACACTGAGCACTGTTCCTCACCACTGAATCAGGAACAACTTTATCAAACAGATCAGCCAAGGTAGTATCGGCCTTTTGCTCAGCCATCAATTAATCTCTAGAACTAGTCAACTGTTCTGTCTGGAGTTTGACTGGCAACGCAAGCCCTTCTGGCTTACTCTCAACCTCCTTACGAGAGGCAGCGCGGGTAACAGCACAAACTGGAAATACCTCAGGAGACACACAGCTGCGATCTGGAGATACCCTTGCAGGGGACACTGAAGGTTGCTTCTTAAAGATGTTTAGTTTACCATCTGCCCACACCTTACTACCTGCCAAGTCATTCCCCAAAATCATGTGGACTCCCTCTACTGGCAACTGGGGTCTAACCCCAACATCTACATCACCCTCTACCAGACCACATTTTAGGGTAACTTAATGTAAAGGAGAAGAGAATGGAACTAAACCCATACCACGTACCATTACACAACTGCCAGTATCAGACTCCTTAGAGAACGGCAAAACAGATTCCACCTTGCTGCTCCTTAAGAAGTTAAGCATGTCCCAGTTTAGATCACCTAACAGTACAAACTCTGAAGATAGATGGGGGGCAATCAATTCACATATGGTGTCCAGGGCACAGCTGGGGGCTGAAGGGGGTCTATAACAAGCGGCAACTGTGAGAGACTTGTTTCTGGAAAGGTGGATTTTTTAAAGTAGAAGCTCAAATTGTTTGGGCACAGACCTGGATAGTATGACAGAACTCTGCAGTAGATTGCAACTCCGCCCCCTTTGGCAGTTCTATCTTGTCGGAAAATGTTATAGTTAGGGATGGAAATTTCACGATTTTTGGTGGCCTTTCAAAGCCAGGTTTCAGACACGGCTAGGACATCCGGGTTGGCGGAGTGTTAGAATAAACCAAAACATAGGGAGGAGGCTTCTAATGTTAACATGCATGAAACCTAGGCTTTTACGGTTACAGAAGTCAACAAATGAGAGTGCCTGGGGAATGGGTGTGGTGCTGGGGGCTGCAGGGCCTGGGTTAACCTCTACATAACCAGAGGAACAGAGGAGGGGTAAGATTAGGGTACGGCTAAAGGCTATAAGAACTGGTCGTCTAGTGCATTCGGAACAGAGAGTAAAAGGAGCAGATTTCTGGGCGCGGAAGAACAGATTCAAAGCATAATGTACAGACAAGGGTATGGTAGGATGTGAGTGGAGGTAAACCTAGGCATTTAGTGACGATGAGAGAGGTTTTGTCTCTGGAGGCACTATTTAAGCCAGGTGAGGTCACTGCATGTGTGGGAGGTGGAACAAAAGGGCTAGCTAAGGCATATTGAGCAGGGCTGGATGCTCTACAGTGAAATAAGACAATAATCACTAACCAAAACAGCAGTAGACAAGGCATATTGACATTAGGGAGAGGCATGTGTAGCCGAGTGATCATAGGGTCCAGTGAGATGCTTGGCGAGCTGGAGACATGGCGAATCAGACAGCTAGTGGGCCGAGGCTAGCAGGCTAGCAGATGTGCATCCGGGGGACGTCGCAATGGAAGAGCCTGTTGAAACCACCTCAGACGGTTACGTCGGCAGACCAGTAGTGATGGATCGGCGGGGCTCTGTGTCGGCAGTGAAGGGTCCAGGCCATTTGGCAAAATTGGCTGATGGACCTCTTCGACTGGCCGGGAGATGGGCCTAGCTCGAGGCTAGCTCCAGGCTAACTGGTGCTTGCTCCGGGACAGAGACGTTAGCCAGGAGTAGCCACTCGGATAGCAGCTAGCTAGCTGCGATGATCCGATGTAGAGGTTCAGAGCTTGCGGTAGGAATCCGGAGATGTGGTAGAGAAATAGCAGTCCGATATGCTCTGGGTTGATATCACGCTGTGCAGACTGGCAGGAATTGACCGGGCTGAAGCTATCGGATGTCAGAGTTAACTGTGATTTTTTAAATAATTTTTTATTTCACCTTTATTTAACCAGGTAGGCAAGTTGAGAACAATTTCTCATTTACAACTGCGACCTGGCCAAGATAAAGCAAAGCAGTTCGACACATATAACAACACAGTGTTACACATGGAGTAAACAAACATACAGTCAATAATACAGTAGAAAAACAAATCTATGTACAATGTGTGCAAATGAGGTAAGATAAGGAAGGTAAGGCAATAAATAGGCCATGGTGGCGAAGTAATTACAATCTAGCAATTAAACACTGGAATTGTAGATGTGCAGTAGATGAATGTGCAAAGTAAAAATACTGGGGTGCAAAGGAGCAAGATAGATAAACAATTACGGTAGGGGATGAATGAGGTAGTTGGTTGGGCTATTTACAGATGGGCTATGTACAGGTGCAGTGATCTGTGAGCTGCTCTGACAGCTGGTGCTTAAAACTAGTGATGGAGATAAGTGTCTCCAGGCAGCATGGGTGCTGCTATGGTGACCAGCAAGCTGAGATAAGGCGGGGCTTTACCTAGCAGGGACTTGTAGATGACCTGGATCCAGTGGGTTTGGCATTAGTAGAGTATTGGAGGCTTTTTTGTAAATGACATCGCCAAAGTCGAGGATCGGTAGGATAGTCAGTTTTACGAGGGTATGTTTGGCAGCATGAGTGAAGGATGCTTTGTTGCGAAATAGGAAGCCAATTCTAGATTTAATCTTGGATTGGAGATGTTTGATGTGAGTCTGGAAGGAGAGTTTACAGTCTAACCAGACACCTAGGTATTTGTAGTTGTCCACATAATCTAAGTCAGAACCGTCCAGAGTAGTGATGCTGGACGGGCGGGCAGGTGCGGGCAGCGATCGGTTGAAGAGCATGCATTTGGTTTTACTTGCATTTAAGAGCAGTTGGAGGCCACGGAAGGAGAGTTGTATGGCATTGAAACTCGTCTGGAGGGTAGTTAACTTCTTAGGCAGTGGTGGGGCGCTCCACTCCCGACACTACCAGGTGAAATGCAAGGCGCCAAATTCAAGTTGAATTATTAAACATGCACCAATATACAAGTGTTTCATAGTCATCAAAAGCTCTGCTTCTTGGCAATATCAGATTTCAAAAAGGCTTTACGGCGAAAGCACCACATTTGATTGTTTGAGGGTAGCACCTTCACTATTTTTCCATTACCATGAATTCATTAGCCTTCACGGTTCACACAAAACACATTTCACAGCGAAAACAAATCAATTACCTGTTGAAAAACTTCTGCTGAGGGCTTCCAAAGTGTCCAACGAAGACAATCCATGGTTCTTTTGTTAGAAAAAGTAATGTATTATATCCATAAATCTCAGTTTGGTTGGCGCGTTAGAATGAGAAAATACAGCCTCCAATTGTCCATTGAAACGTGAAGAGAACTCGTTCAACTTATACCTTTAAACTTGTCCAAGAACAATCAAACATCCTTTTTAATGTATCCTTAGGAACACTTTTCTGTATAAATAGCATAATATTTCAACCGGAATATAAACTGGGCGATAAGAACGGAAAAAAAACAAAGGACGCGCATGCCGTGAGCTCGCGTTGTCTTGTAAAGGACACCTAAGGGGACACTTCCTGATTCCTCTTCTTCACTGCTCTAATGCATCTAAAAAAAATCACTTTCTCGAGACTGTTGACATCCAGAGGAAGCGATAGGTACTGCATTCATATGCCCTTATATGGGCATTTTCATAAGGGAGGGGTTCCCAATGAGGCACTCTGTCAAACCACTTTTTCCAGGACAGAAATTCCTCGGGGTTTCGCCTGCCATATCCGTTCTGTTTTACTCACAGACAAATGGTTAACACTTTTAGAAAATTCAGAGTGTGTCCTATCCAATGGTACTAAATATGTGCATATCCTATTTTCTGGGCCTGAATGGAAGGCATTTTACTTTGGGCACGCCAGGGTCTCCAAAACGGTCACCTCGTGCGCTGCTGCCTAAGAAGTTAAGACAGTGTCCAAAGAAGGGCCAGAAGTATGCAGAATGGTGTCGTCTGCGTAGAGGTGGATCAGAGACTAACCAGCAGCAAGAGCGACATCATTGATGTATACAGAGAAGAGAGTCGGCCCAAGAATTGAACCTTGTGGCACCCCCATAGAGACTGCCAGAGGCCCAGACAACAGGCCCTCCGATGGCAAGGGGACCGGAAACATGACCGAATACAAACAGTGTAGCTATTCCCTCCACAAGGCAATCAAACAAGCTAAGCGTCAGTATAGAGACAAAGTAGAGTTGCAATTCAACGGCTCAGACACAAGACGTTTGTGGCAGGGTCTACAGTCAATCACGGACTACAAAAAGAAAACCAGCCCCATCACTGACACCGATGTCTTGCTCCCAGACAAACTAAACAATTTCTTTGCTCGCTTTGAGGACAATACAGTGCCACTGACACGGCCCGCTACCAAAACCTGCGGGCTCTCCTTCACTGCAGCAAACGTGAGTAAAACATTTAAACGTGTTAACCCTCGCAAGGCTGCCGGCCCAGACGCCATCCCTAGCCGCGTCCTCAGAGCATGCGCAGACCAGCTGGCTGGTGTGTTTACGGACATATTCAATCAATCCCTATCCCAGTCGGCTGTTCACACATGCTTCAAGAAGGCCACCATTGTTCCTGTTCCCAAGAAAGCTAAGGTAACTGAGCTAAACGACTATCGCCCCGTAGCACTCACATCGTCATCATGAAGTGCTTTGAGAGACTAGTCAAGAATCATATCACCTCCACCCTACCTGACACCCTAGACCCACTCCAATATGCTTACCGCCCCAATAGGTCCACAGACGACGCAATCGCAATCCCACTGCACACTGCCCTAACCCATCTGGACAAGAGGAATACCTATGTAAGAATGCTGTTCATCGATTACAGCTCAGCATTTAACACCATAGTACCCTCCAAACTCATCATTAAGCTCGAGACCCTGGATCTCGACCCCGCCCTGTGCAACTGGGTCCTGGACTTTCTGACGGGCCGCCCCCAGGTGGGGCCCGCCACATCTCCATCCCGCTGATCCTCAACACTGGGGCCCCACAAGGGTGCGTTCTCAGCCCTCTCCTGTACTCCCTGTTCACTCATGACTGCGTGGCCATGCACGCCTCCAAGTCAATCATTAAGTTTGCAGACAACACTACAGTGGTAGGCTTGATTACCAAAAACAACAAGACGGCCTACAGGGAGGTGAGGGCCCTCGGAGTCTGGTGTCAGAAAAATAACCTCACACTCAACGTCAAAGAAACAAAAGAGATGATCGTGGAACACCCCCCTATCCACAACGACTTGACAGTAGTGGAGGAGGTGGTTCCTCTGCGTACATATCACAGATAAACTGAAATGGTCCACCCACACAGACAGCGTGGTGAACAGCGGCTCTTCAACCTCAGGAGGCGGAAGAAATTTGGCTTGTCACCAAAAACACTCTTTTACAGATGCACAATCGAGAGCATCCTGTCGGGCTGTATCACCGCCTTGTACGGCAACTGATCCGCCCACAACCGTAAGGCTCTCCAGAGGGTAGTGAGATCTGCACAACGCTTCACCGGGGGCAAACTACCTGCCCTCCAGGACACCTACACCACCTGATGTCACAGGAAGGCCAAAAAGATCATCAAGGTCAACAACCACCCGAGCCATTGCCTGTTCACCCCGCTATCATCCAGAAGGCGTGGTCAGTACAGGTGCATCAAAGCTGGGACCGAGAGACTGAAAAACAGCTTCTATCTCAAGGCCATCAGACTGTTAAACAGCCATCACTAACATTGAGGGGTTGCTGCCAACATACAGACTCAATCTCTAGCCACTTTAATAATGAATAATTGGATGTAATAAATGTATCACTAGTCACTTAAACAATGCCACTTTATATAATGTTTACATACCCTACATTACTCATCTCACATGTATATACTGTACTCTATACCATCTACTGCATCTTGCCTATGCCGTTCGGCCATCGCTCATCCATATATTTACAGTGAGGGAAAAAAGTATTTGATCCCCTGCTGATTTTGTACGTTTGCCCACTGACAAAGAAATGATCAGTCTATCAGTCTGTACCCCTGGTCGGTCTTAAACTTGAGTTACTCAATGAGAGGGGTCAGCACTGAGCTAACCTGCAACGTCACTTCCTGAAGTAGCTCAAACTGTGCATGTTATGTCTCCATGAGACGCCATCTTAACCGACTTCATTGGCTTCAATGTGCTATTGAGTCTTCACATAGGAATGAATGGTGTCACGTGATCAATGGATTTGTCCATTCATATATACAGTCATTGTGGCATAGCCATGGTAGCCAAAATAATGGCCTGCCAAGCATTTTTATACATGACCTTAAGTCAAATTTATTTATAAAGCCCTTCTTACATCAGCTGATGTAACAAAGTGCTGTACAGAAACCCAGCCTAAAACCCCAAACAGCAAGCAATGCAGGTGTAAAAGCACGGTGGTTAGGAAAAACTCCCTAGAAAGGCCAGAACCTAGGAAGAAACCTAGAGAGGAACCAGGCTGTGAGGGGTGGCCAGTCCTCTTCTGGCTGTGCCGGGTGCAGATTATAACAGAACATGGACAAGATTTAAAAATATTCATAAAACAGGCATGATGGGAGGTTAATTGCTTAATTAACTCAGAAACCAAACCTGTGTGGAATAACCTGCTTTCAGTAGACTTTGTTTACATTATTTTGACAGTTACCTGTATGTTGTAATGACAAAAACTATATATAAAAAAATGCCCCTTCAGTGAAAATCAATCTCAAGTATAACCTGGTATTTCAAGGCCCTTTAGCAAGTCCCTCATACTCACTTTTTGTGCTTCTACTGGGCTTCTACCCAAGATTGTGCTCCGTTACCCTGTAAACAATGACTACAGATGTTAGTAAAACAAAATTAAGGCATAGCAGTTTTGGCTAAAAACTATTTATTTTAGTTTTGCTTTGTCTGACATCTGCATTGGTTAAAGTGGAACACTTCAAAGATCCTGTTCCACACAGTGCACAAATTTCCCCAGCCAGAACCAACAGCTCCCTCGGATTACAGCCATATAAAACTGACCCAGTTGCAACTTTGAGGCCAATGAAGTCCTGCTACTCCCACTCCCTCTCTCTCCATCTCTCATTCCCCTTCCATTATCCCAATCAGTGACGTTCTCCCCTCCCTCTCGCTACTCATCCATCTCTCCCCCTCTTCCACCCACTGCTTTCTCTCTCTCTCTCTCTCTAACTCTAGCCTTTCTTTTCTCTTACATTCTTTCTTTTTTCTCATCATCTCTCCATTTCCAATCTCCCACATCCTCTTGGCCTCTTTGTGGTCCCAGTCTCAGCGTAACCTATGACTCACCATCCCACATGGAAACAGTTTCACTTCAGATGTGCAGGGGCTTTTTTACGATATATATATTTTTTTAACAAAAAACCTTCCACTCAGGCAGACCTAAGGAAAACACAAAACTGTGCTTTCAGAGGCTTGCTCCTCTTACGATGGGGCCCGAAATTATTGACAGCATTGATAAAGGTGAGCAATAATGACTGTATAAAATAAATATTTCAAATACTGAGCTATATTTGTATGCAAAAGAAGGGGGGAATTATATTATTTCATACAAATACAATTTCTCAGAGAAAGAAATTTGGTTTAACAAGTTATAAAAAATTATTACATTGCTCGCTTAACCCGGAAGACAGCCGCACCAATGTGTTGGAGGAAACACTGTCCAGCTGGCGACCGAAGTTTGAGCTTTCAGGTGCCCGGCCCGCCACAAGGAATAGCTAGAGCGTGATGGGACAAAGAAATCCCGGCCGGCCTAACCCTCCCCTTACCCGGACGACTCTGGGCCAATTGTGCATCGCCTCATGGGTCTCCCGGTCACGGCCAGCTGTGACACAGCCTGGGATCGAACCCAGGTCTGTAGTGATGCCTTAAGCACTGCAATGCAGTGCCTTAGACCTCTGCGCCACTCGGGAGGCCCAGGGGTATGACCTTTGACCCTCATTCAGGATTATCCGTAATCATGGTAGCCTCCACATTAGTGTAGAAACATGTTCTATTCTGTTTTACTTACCCTAAATGAACATCTGTAGTCATTTTTTTACAGCAGAATCTTGGGTAGAAGCCCGGTAGAAGCAGAAAAGTGAGTATGAGGGACTTGCTAAAGGCTTGAAAATACCAGGTTTTACACCCAAACTTGAAAGCGATGTAAATGTTTCACTCCAAAATGGCACAATACATTATTTAACATTAATTTCTATTGGACACAAAATAATATGAAACCAGAGGAGGCTGGTGGGAGGAGCTATAGGAGGATGGGCTCATTCAAAAGGGTGATTTCTATATGTTTGATACCGTTCCATATATTCCATTCCAGCCATTACAATGAGCCTGTCCTCCTATAGCCTGCCACCAGCCTCCTCTGTCTAAAACACAACCAAAACGAACTGCAAGTGCATCCAACAAGTTTGCAGAGTCACAAGCTTGATAAATTCCTTCTTAAACAAAATCGCTTTCTCTGAGCAATTCTATTAGTATAAAATTATATATTTTCTTTATTTTTTTGCATACAATACAGCTCAGAATTTGAATTATTTATTTTATACAGTCATTGTTGCTCATCTTTATCAATGCTGTCAATAATGTCAGAACCCACTATATCCAAACATGATTTTTTGCAAGTTTCTATAGAGAGAGAGGTAGAGATATCTTGGCACAGCCCATTGGTACCTGTGACGACTTGGCCAAAGTTGAATGTCCTTACAATGTTTGTGATCATAAAACGAAATAAACTGCTTTATTTTTCAAAACAAAAATGTATGAAGCGGTATTACAATTACGAGGGGTGTCGTGTTGTTTACACCTTGCAGTGCCTCTTGATACCTATGGGGAGCCCCTGTAATCTTCGGTAGAGTACCACAGTATGAGTCATATTACCCATAAAACCTAGTGGTCAAACAGGGAAATGGTTCCAATCGTTTTTCCACCATTCATTTTTCCCATAGGGGATTTTAGAAACACTTAAAATAAGGGCTGTGTTTCGTGTGGGCTTACCCTGGCATGACGTTTTGATAACCATGTCAGACCTAAGGCTAAGGCTATTCTTGTGGGAAGTTGCTATTGACCACCAAGTGCAAACAGTCAGTATCAGGATAATATGTGTGAAATGCTTGATAATGTATTTGATAACAATAGAGACTTATATTTTCTGGGTGACCTAAATATTGACTGGCTTTCATCAAGCTGTCCACTCAAGAAAAAGCTTCAAACCATAACCTGTGCTTGCAACCTGGTTCAGGTTGCAGTCAACCAACCAAAGTATTTACAAACAGAACAGGAACGAAATCATCCACATTGTCATGCGGAGGGTGTAGCTGGTGTAGGTAGTCAGGCGCAGGAGAGCAGAGATGAGTGTATTAAGTACTTTTACTAAGGCAAATGTACAAACAGAACGCAACCGCGACACAAAACAAATGCCCAAAACCAAGTAAGGCAGCACAAAGTACAAAATACACGTACAAAATACCGGCTGCACAAAGCACGGGTGAAAACATACAAACCCGGTGTAAACCGACATGCCAAACAAACAATTCCCCACACAGACATGGGGGAAACAGAGGGTTAAATAAACAACAGTAATGAGGGCGAATGGAAAATGAAAAGTGGATCGGCGATGGCTAGAAGACCGGTGACGTCGACCGCCGAACACCGCCCGAACAAGGAGAGGAACCGACCTCGGCGGAAGTTGTGACACACACGTATTGACCACATCTTTACTAATGCTGCAAAACCAGCTCTAAAGCAGTATTCACACTGATTGGATGTAGTGATCATAATATAATAACCATATCTAGGAAAACCAAATTTCCACAGACTGGACTTAAAATAGTGTATAAGCGATCAAACAAGAGGTTTTGCAATGATTCATATATTGAAGATGTGAAACATATTTGTTGGTCTGATGTGTGTAATGAGGAACATCCTGACGCTGCACTTGAAGCATTTATGAAATTGCTTCTTCTGGTTACTGACAGGCATGCGCCCATAAAGAAACTGACTGTTAAAACAGCCAAATCCCCATGGATAGATGATGAATTGAAAAACTGTATGGCTGAGAGGAATGGCAAAGTGAATGGCAAATAAGCATGGCAACACAGCAGATTGGCAAACACGTAGGAAATTGAGAAATCACATAACTAAACAAAAAGAAGAATAAACTATACTATGGAACAAAGATAAATTATAAACTCAGCAAAAAAAGAAACGTCCTCTCACTGTCAACTGCGTTTATTTTCAACAAACTTAAACATAAGATTCAACAACTGAGACATAAACAGAACAAGTTCCACAGACATCTGACTAACATAAATTGAGTAGTGTGTCCCTGAACAAAAGGGGGGGTCAAAATCAAAAGTAACAGTCAGTATCTGGTGTGGCCACCAGCTGCATTAAGTACTGCAGTGCATCTCCTCCTCATGGACTGCACCAGATTTGCCAGGTCTTGCTGTGAGATGTTACCCCACTCTTCCACCAAGGCACCTGCAAGTTCCCTGACATTTCTGGGGGGAATGTCACTAGCCCTCACCTTCCGATCCAACAGGTCCCAGACGTGCTCAATGGGTTTGAGATCTGGGCTCTTCGCAGGCCATGGCAGAACACTGACATTCCTGTCTTGCAGGAAATCACGCACAGAACGAGCAGTATGGCTGGTGGCATTCTCATGCTGGAGGGTCATGTCAGGATGAGCCTGCAGGAAGGGTACCACATTAGGGAGGAGGATGTCTTCCCTGTAACGCACAGCGTTGAGATTGCCTGCAATGACAACAAGCTCAGTCCGATGATGCTGTGATACACCGCCCCAGACCATGACGGACCCTCCACCTCCAAATCGATCCCGCTCCAGAGTACAGACCTCGGTGTAATGCTCATTCCTTCAACGATAAACGCGAATCCGACCATCACCCCTGGTGAGACAAAACCGCGACTCGTCAGTGAAGAGCACTTTTTGCCAGTCCTGTCTGGTCCAGCAACGGTGGGTTTGTGCCCATAGGCAACGTTGTTGCCGGTGATGTCTGGTGAGGACCTGCATTACAACAGGCCTACAAGCCCTCAGTCCAGCCTCTCTCAGCCTATTTAGGACAGTCTGAGCACTGATGGAGGGATTGTGCGTTCCTGGTGTAACTCGGTTAGTTGTTGTTGCCATCCTGTACCTGTCCTGCAGGTGTGATGTTCGGATGTACCGATCCTGTACAGGTGTTGTTACACGTGGTCTGCCACTGCGAGGATGATCAGCTGTCTGTCCTGTCTCCATGTAGCGCTGTCTTAGGCGTCTCACAGTACGGACATTGCAATTTATTGCCCTGGCCACATCTGCAGTCGTCATGCCTCCTTGCAGCATGTCTAAGGCACGTTGATGCAGATGAGGAGGGACCCTGGGCATCTTTCTTTTGGTGTTTTTCAGAGTCAGTAGAAAGGCCTCTTTAGTGTCCTAAGTTTTCATAACTGTGACCTTAATTGCCTACCGTCTGTAAGCTGTTAGTGTCTTAACGACCGTTCCACAGGTGCATGTTCATTAATTGTTTATGGTTCATTGAACAAGCATGGGAAACAGTGTTTAAAGCCTTTACAATGAAGATCTGTGAAGTTATTTGGATTTTTACAAAATATCTTTGAAAGACAGGGTCCTGAAAAAGGGATGTTTCTTTTTTTGCTGAGTTTATAAAGAATGACAGTAAAATGCTCTGGAGTACCTTACATAAAAGAAAAAGCTAACTAAGCTCCATCCTTCACAAAACTCTTTGATATTGCCAACCACTTTAATCACTTTTCTGTTGACAAGATTAGCAAACTTAAGCATGACATGCAAACAACAAATGCTGAGCTTTCATATTCATGCATAACGGACCAAATAATGAAAGACAAGCAATGTAGCTTTGAATTCCGCAAAGTGAGTGTGGAAAATGTGAAAAAAAAGTATTGCTATCTGTAAATAAGGACAAACCACCTGTAACCGACAACCTGGATGGTAAATTACTGAGGTTGGTAGCGGAATACATTGCGACTCCTATTTGCCACATCTTCAATCTAGCCTAGAAGACAGAGTGTGCCCTCAGGCCTGGAGGGAGGCAAAGGTCATTCCGCTGCCCAAAAATAGCAAAGCACTCTTTAATGGTTCAAACAGCAGACCAATCAGCCTGTTACCGTTGCACAGCATACTTTTTGAAAAAAACGTGTTGACCAAATACAATGTTATTTTACAGAAAACTAATTAACAACAGACTTTCAGCATGCTTGTAGGGAAGGGCACTCAACATACTCGGCACTGATACAAATTACTAATGATTGACTGAAAAAAATGGACAATAAGAAGATTGTGGGAGCTGTTTCCTTAGACTTCAGTGCATCCTTTGATATCATTGATAATAACATATTGCTGAAAATACTTAGGTGTTATGGATTAACATCCTCTGCCTGATCATACCTATCCAATAGAACACAGAGGGTTTTCCTTAATAGATGCCTCTCTAATGCAAATTCGGATGAGTGTGGTGTACCGCAGGGTAGCCAGCCGGCTTGGACCATTATTGTATTCTGTGTTTACTAATGACCTTCCACTCACCTTGAATAAAGCCTGTGTATCCATGTATGCTAATAACTCAACAGTATACACGCCGGCTGCAACAAGTAAAATAAATGACTGACACCCTTAACGTAGAGCAGCACATATTGCAGTTAAATGTACACGGAGGGCAAATGTCAATGACATGCATGTCAATCTCTCTTTGCTCAAAGTTGAGGGATTGACTGCATCGCTATTGGTCTTTGTGCAAGGTGCAGATGTGTTGAAGGTACCGAACTGTCTGTTCAAGCAGTTGGCACACAGTTTGGACACTCATCGGTAACATACAAGACATGTAACCAGAGGTCTCTTTACAGTTCCCAGGTCCAGAACAGAGGCTAGGTAACACACAGTATTAAATAGAGCCATGACTAAATGGAGCGATCTGCTACCCCAAGTAATTTAACATAGCAATAAAACCAGATTAAAAAACAGATAAAAGAACACTTATGTCACAAAGGTGACTGTGAAGAGACACAGACATTTTAATGGTTTTGTATTGTACACTGAAAAAAATATAAAGTGTTGGTCCCATGTTTCATGAGCTGAAATAAAATAACCCAGAAATGTTTCAGACGCACAAAAAGCTTATTTCTCTCAAATATGGTGCACAAATTTGCTTACATCCCTGTTAGTGAGCATTTCTCAGTTGCCAAGATAATCCATCCACCCAACAAGTGTGGCATATGAAGTAGCTGATCAAATAGCATGATCATGACACAGATGCACCTTGTGCTGGGGACAATAAAAGGGGACAATAAAAGGCAGTTTGTCACACAACACAATGCCACAGATGTCACATGTTTTGAGGGAGCTGTTGCCAGAGAATTTAATGTTAATTTCGCTAACATAAGCCGCCTCCAATGTAATTTTAAAGAATCTGGCGGTACGTCCAACCAGCCTCACAACCGCAGACCACTTGAATGGGGTCATGTGGGCGAGCGGTTTGCTGATTTCAACATTGTGAACAGTGTGCCCCATGGTGGTGGTGGGGTTATGGTATGGGCAGGCATAAGCTACGGACAACATTTTGAATGCACAGAGATACCGTAACGAGATCCTGAGGCCCATTATTGTGCCAGTCATCTGCCGCCATCACCTCATGTTTCAGCGTAATGCACGGCCCCATGTCATAAGGATCTGTACACAATTCCTGGAAGCTGAAAATGTCCCAGTTATTCCATGGCCTGCATAATCATCAGACATGTCACCCATTGAACATGTTTGGGATGCTCTGAATCAACGTGTACAACAGTATGTTCCAATTCCCGCCAATATCCAGCAACTTCAAACAGCCATTGAAGAGGAGTAGGACAACATTCCACAGGCCACAATCAACAGCATGATTAACTCTATGCGAAGGAGATGTGCATGAGGAAAATGGTGGTCATTCTAGATTCTGACTGGTTTTCTAATCACGCCCCTACCTTTTTTTTTAAGGTATCTGTGACCATCAGATTCATATCAGTATTCCCAGTTATGTGAACTCCATAGATTAGGGCCAAATAAATTTATTTCAATTGACGGATTTCCTTTTATGAATTGTAACTCAGTAAAATTGAAATTGTTGCGTATATCTTTGTTCAGTATGTTTTGTATTGTATTATGTATTTGATATGTGGTTGTCTTAAAATTAATGCACTAGCCGTGGGTCGCTCAGGATGGGAGCATCTGCTAAATAGCAAAATTGTAATATAAATGTAGTGCTATGTATATTTATGTATATTATGTATTTTATTTGTTATTTTGTTTCCTGTTTGGACCCCAGGAAGAGTAGCTGCTACCTCGGCAGCAGCTAATTGAGGATCGAATAAATACTAAATCGTAACGTATTTATCCAATTATTCCCAAAATAAATTCTCAACCATGTGGATCGATTTCAAATGAAATGTTAAGGACATTATCGACAGAATAAATAACTTATTCATTGTCTGTTATCAACATTCTATGGTAGTTTATCTAAGAAAATGTAGCCTATTTCTGAAAAAGTTGTCATTTTTATTCGCTATAGAAATATATGTAAAAACTTAGATATTGAGAATATGGCTTTTGCAAGCGCCAACATCCCCTCTAAAAAGTTTAGAATTCCAAAATGCGTGCATTCATTAACACACATGTAAATAAGAGGCGCAGTTTGGTCAAACTAACAGAAAGCATCTCCATAATAACAGACAAATCCACTGACACCAATATGTTCTTCATATTTTATAGGAGAGCTGGGTGAAGACATTCACATTGTTCTGGCTGATACTGTGTATTTACAGGCAGTGAACTATGCAATAGTGTCAGAAAATCAGTAGTACTGTAAAATTTTAATTAAACACAGAGCCGCCTGTCCCTTCTAATAGCCGAGCAATGGCACACATTTCAGCAAACAAATGACTGTTTTAAATAAACGTTGGGTTTAAATGAGTTGTTTATGAGGTTACCATGAATTACCATGAATTGTTAGAGGTTTAATGTTTGATTTGTTACATTAAATAATTCTGTAATTCAGACCCAAATCTCTGACATTCGAAGGAGGAAGAGGCAGCGTTATAGAGACCGGTGTGCAGGATACCTGACAAGACTACATTGGCTGAGCCTCTACCCTCTGTCCTATTGGCGAACGTGCAATCACTAGAGAACAAACTGGATGAGCTCCATTAGAGTCTATCCTATCAACGTGATCTTAAGAACTGTAAAATTCAACGATTCTCCAAGTTGTGGCTGAAAATATAAATCTAGCTGTTTTTTCTATACATCGGCAAGACAGAACGGCAGCATCGGGCAGCCTGAAGGGGGTGGTGTGTGTCTCTTTGTTAACAACAGCTGGTGCGCAATCTCTAATATTAAGGAAGTCTCGAGGTTCTGCTTGTCTGAGTTAGAATACCTCATGATAAGCTGTAGACCGTACTACTTACCAATAGACTTTTCATCTATATTTTTCGTAGCTGTCTACTGACACCACAAACAGATGCTGGCACTAAGACCGCACTCAACCAGCTGTATAGGGTCATAAGCAAACAAGAAAACTCTCACCCAGAGGCGGCGCTCCTAGTGGCCTGTGATTTTGATGCAGAAAAACTGAAATCATAAGTTCTACCAGCATGTCACCTGTGCAACTACAGGCAAAAAAACTCTAGATCATCTTTACTCCACACACAGAGATGCATACAAAGCTCTCCCTCGTCCTCCATTTGGCAAATCTAACCATAACTCTATCCTCCTGATTCCTGCTTACAAGCAAAAACTCAAAACAGTAAGTACCAGTGACGCGCTCAATAAGGAAGTGTTCCGATGAAGTTGATGCTAAGCTACAGGATTGTTCCGCTTGAACAGACTGGAATAGGTTATGGGATTCCTCCGATGGCATTGAGGAGTTCACCACATCAGTCACCGGCTTCATTAATAAGTGCATCAACGATGTCCTCCCCACAGTGACCGTACGTACATATCCCAACCAGAAGCCAGGGATTGCAGGAAACATCCGCAGTGAGCTAAAGGCTCCGCTTTCAAGGAGTGGGACACTAATCCGGACACTTATAAGAAATCCTGGTACGCCCTCCGATGGACCATCAAACAAGCAACAGCTGTGCCAAATTACTGTGTGATCACGCTCTCCATAGCCGATGTGAGTAACACCTTTAAACATGTTAACATTCACAAGGCTGCAGGGCGATTACCAGAACGCGTACTCAGAGCATGCACTGATCAGCTGGCATGTGTCTTCACTGACATTTTAAACCTCTCCCTGACCCTGCCTGTCATACCTATAGTGCCTTCAGAATGTATTCACACCCCTTGACTTTTTCAAAATTTTGTTGTGTTACAGCCTGAATTTTAAATGGAATAAATTGAGATTGTGTCACTGGCCTACACACAATACCCATAATGTCAAAGTGTAATTATGTTTTTAGAAATACTTACAAATGAACAAACAATTAAAAGCTGAAATGTGGAGTTAATAAGTATTCAACCCCTTTGTTATGGCAAGCTTAAAAATGTGCTTAATAAGTCATATAATAAGTTGTACGGACTCACTCTGTGTTCAATAATAGTGTGTAACATGATTTTTTAATGACTACCTCATCTCTGTACCCCACACATACCATTATCTGTAACGTCCCTCAATCGAGCAGTCAATTTCGAACAGATTTAACCACAAATACCAGGGAGGTTTTCCAAAGCCTCACAAAGAAGGGCACCTATTGGTAGATGGGTAAAAATAAAAATCAATACAACCCAGTACCTACAAAGATACAAGTGTCCTTCCTAACTAACGGAGAGGGGATAAACCGCTCATGGATTTCACCATGAAGACTTTAAAAGTTACATACGTTAATGGCTGTGATATGAGAAAACTGAGGATGGATCAACAACATTGTAGTTATTCCACAATACTAACTTAAATGATACTAACCTAAGTTACAGTTTTGACTTAAATCGGCTTGAAAATCTATGGCAAGACTTGAAAATGTTTGTCTAGCAATGATCAACAACCAACTTGCCAGAGCTCAAAGAATTTTTGAAGAATAATGTGCAAATACTGTACAATCCAGGTGTGCCAAACTCTTAAGAGATTTACCCAGAAAGACTCACAACTTTAATCGCTGCCAAAGGTGATTCTGACATGTACTGACTCAGCAGTGTGAATGCTTATGTAAATGGTATATTTCTGTATTAAATTTTCAATACATTTGCAAAAACTTTGTCTGTAGATGGGTGAATTTTTTTTTTAATACATTTTGCATTTAAGCTATAACACAAAAACTTTTGGAATAAGTCAAGGAGTATGAATACTTTCTGAAGGCACTGTACATGTTTCAAGCAGACCACTATGGTCTCTGTGCCCAAGAACACCAAGGTAACCTGTCTAAATGACTATCACCCTGTAGCACTCACATAAAGTATGCAGCCATGAAATGCTTTGAAAAGCTGGTCACATCAACACCATCATCCTAGACACCCTGGACCCACTCCAATTTGCATACCACCCCAATAGATCCACAGACGACTCAACCTCTATTGCACTCCAAACTGCCCTTTCCCACTTGGACAAAAGGAACACCTACATGAGAATGCTGTTCATTGACTACGGCTCAGCATTCAACACCATGGTACCCTTCAAGCTCATCACTAAGCTAAGGACCCTAGGACTGAACACCTCCCTCTACAACTGGATCCTGGACTTCCTGAGGGTAGGCAACAACACATCTGCCACGCTGACCCTCAACATGGTGGCCCCTCAGGGGTGCATGCTTAGTTCCCTCCTGTACACCCACAACCGCGTGGCCACGCACGACTCCAACATCATCATTAAGTTGGCCTGTGGTGGTAGGTGGTAGGCCTGATCACCGTCGATGATGAGACAGCCGATAGGGAGAAGGTCAAAGACCTGGCAGTGTGGTGCCAGAACAACCTCTCCCTTAATGTCAGCAAGACAAAGGAGCTGATCGTGGACTAAAGGAAACAGAGGGCCAAGCACGCCCCGATTCACATTGACGAGGCTGTAGTGGAGCAGGTTGAGAGCTTCAAGTTCCTCAGTCCACATTACTAAGGACCTATCATGGTATGGTAACTGCTTGGCATCCGATCCTAAGGCACTACAGAAGGAAGTGCGTATGGCCCAGTACATCCCTGGGGCCAAGCTCCCTGTCATCCAGGACCTCTATACTAGGCGGTATCAGAGGAAGGCCCTAAAAATTGTCAAAGACTCCAGCCACCCAATTCATATACTGTTCTCTCTGCTACCGCATGGAAAATGGTACCGGAGCGCCAAGTCTGGGACAAAAAGGCTCCTAAACAGGTTCTACCCCCTAGCCATAAGACTGCTGAACAGTTAATCAAATGGCCTCCCTGGCTATTTGCATTTACCCTTTTCATTTCCACTAACACTCATGCACCAGCTCTCACACACACATAGACACACGCTGCTGCTACTCTGTTCATTATCTATCCTGACTGTCTAGTCACTTTTACCCCTACCTATAGTTGAAGTCGGTTTAAGTTTACATACACTTAGGTTGGAGTCATTAAAACTCGTTTTTCAACCACTCCACAAATTTGTTGTTAACAAACTATAGTTTTGGCAAGTCGGTTAGGACATCTACTTTGTGCATGACACAAGTAATTTTTCCAACAATTGTTTACAGACAGATTATTTCACTTATAATTCACTGTATCACAATTCCAGTGGGTCAGAAGTTTACATACACTAAGTTGACTGTGCCTTTAAACAGCTTGGAAAATTCCAGAAAAAAATGTCATGGCTTTAGAAGCTTCTGATAGGCTAATTGACATAATTTGAGTCAATTGGAGGTGTACCTGTGGTAGTATTTCAAAGCCTACCTTCAAACTCAGTGCCTCTTTGCTTGACATCATGGGAAAATCTAAATAAATCAGCCAAGACCTCAGAAAAATTATTTGTAGTCTGGTTCATCCTTGGGAGAAATGTACAGCATCATGTTGTGGGGGTGCTTTGCTGAAGGAGGGACTGGTGCACTTCTCAAAATAGATGGCATCATGAGGATGGAAAACTATGTGGATATATTGAAGCAACATCTTAAGACATCAGTCAGGATGTTAAAGCTTGGTCGCAAATGGGTGTTCCAAATGGACAATGACCCCAAGCATACTTCCAAAGTTGTGGCAAAATGGCTTAAGGACAACAAAGTCAAGGTATTGGAGTGGCCATCACAAAGCCCTGACCTCAAGCCTATAGAAAATGTGTGGGCAGAACTGAAAAAGTGTGTGTGAGCAAGGAAGCCTATAAACCTGACTCAGTTACACCAGCTCTGTCAGGAGGAATGGGCCAAAATTCACCCAACTTGTGGAAGGCTACCCAAAATGTTTGACCCAAGTTAAACAATTTAAAGGCAATGCTACCAAATACTTATTTAGTGTATGTAAACTTCTGACCCACTGGGAATGTGATGAAAGAAATAAAAGCTGAAATAAATCATTCTCTCTACTATTATTCTGACATTTCACATTTTTTAAATAAAGTGGTGATCCTAACTGACCTAAGACAGGGAATTTTTACTAGGATTAAATGTCAGGAATTGTGAAAAACTGAGTTTAAATGTATTTGGCTAAGGTGTATGTAAACTTCCGACTTCAACTGTATATTACCTCATTTACCTCGTACCCCTGTACATTAACTCAGTACCAGTACTCCTTGTATATAGTCTCATTGTTATTTTAACAGCTGAGAACTGCTGGCTAACTGGCAAGCACAAAAACAACAACTTCGAGAGTACAGACCCATAGAAGTTGGCTTATCACCCTCCAGTGGCAAAAGTAAGAACAGACAAAAATGCACAGTTCAGAGGAGAATAATTATTCTGTCAAGGAAAAGTTTTTTGATATATTTTTTTTCATAGTGGCATACTAAGACAAAGTAAACATGACACATTGTGTAACTACCTAGGTTCCATCAAATTGGCCACAGACTTTCATGCAAATATTCTAGAATCTGCTTAAAGAAAATATGCTAATTTTCCACCAGTGGTACAATTAAAGTAAACGTCTAACGGAGACGCTGGGAGTCGGAAGGCAGGTGGTGAATTTAATACTACAAGAAACATGGCATGACCCAAAACAAGAGTAGCATCTGGACATGAAACCAATACTGCCTGGGGAATGGAACTAACGGAGTGACAGATATAGGGAAGGTAATCAGTGAAGTGAGTCCAGGTGTGCCTCATAATGAGGCGCAGATGCGCGTAACGATGGTGCCAGGTGTGCGTACCTTTTCATGTACCAAATAAAAATCAAATGTTCAATGTGTTTCCATCGCATTTTCAACTCTACCGATAGTTTTGTCGCAAAAACTGTTGGGTTAAAAAGCAACTGTGCCTACTATTGTCTTGGCACCTGCGCTCTAGCCAACAGCCCGCAGATACAGTACATGCTGAGATTATAC
The DNA here is from genome assembly GCA_003317085.1 of Hucho hucho. NCBI lineage: Eukaryota > Metazoa > Chordata > Actinopteri > Salmoniformes > Salmonidae > Hucho > Hucho hucho. Next base: position 32,532 of record QNTS01005261.1, on the reverse strand, counting down.
AAGAGTGAGAATATTTTAATTTGTCAAACGGCAGTCAAGCATCAATCATCATTTCACCAGAATAAGACCATTGGTATTTATTTGAAAGCAGCAAGCTCATTATTATCATCAGAACTTATTTCATCTGTAGCCTAATAGACTGCATGGTTTCCCCAGGCATAATGGGAGGACGACACACCATATCATCGCGGGACTCCAAATTTACTTTGATATGATGGTTAATATATTAACATTTGCGCATAAAGATTTTTCCACCGCCATTTCCGGCATAATTAATTTTACAGAGACAAAAAGATCCAAACATGTCAAAGGAACAAATTATCTGTCAATAATTATAAAATTGCATCGAAACTTCCTGTTTCCATCACAGCTGTTGTGATTTTTTTCTATACAATATTACTTTGCAGTGGATGGAAACATGATCAATAATAACACATTAGTACAGGAAATGAAGAAATGTATTAAAATGCTGGATGTGTATGCTGCAATTAAACAATTAACTATGCAAATGAGCAAAAGCTGTGTGCATTAAGGACACCTGGCTCAAATAGAAGCCTGTCTCTAATAAGTGCCTGTTGTGTTGAGTGATTTAAGCAAATAAATAAACACCCAGGCTATTCATTTACGTTTTCCCGTACCAGCGCTCAGTGGTGTAAAGTACTTCGGTAAAAATGCTTGAAAGTACTACTTAAGTAGTTTTTCGGGGTATCTGTACTTTACTGCACTATTGATATATGACTATTGAAACAACTTTTACTTCACTACATTCCTAAAGAAAATTGTACTTTTTACATATATTTTCCCTGACACCCAAAAGTACTTTTTGCATTTTGAATACTTAGCAGGACAAAACAATTGTCCAATTCACTCACTCAATAGAACATCCCTGTCATCCCTACTGCCTCTTATCTGGAGGACTCACTAAACACAAATGCTTCCTTTGTAAATGATGTCTGAGTGTTGGAGTGTGCCCCCAGCTATCCGTAAATAAATAATACATTGTGCCGTCTGGTTCGCTATATAAGGAATTTTAAATGATTTATACTTGTACTTTTGATACTTAAGTATATTTTAAACCAAATACTTTTAGACTTTTACTCAAGTAGTATTTTACTGGGTGACTTTCACTTTTACTTGAGTGATTTTCTATTAAGGTATCTTTACTTTTACTCAAGTATGAGAATTGGGTCCTTTTCCACCAATGCCGGTGCTTTTACGCGCGATTTGTGGAGGCGGAGAAGCGTACCCAAGTTGTTGGGTTGTTATTTTTACAGTGAATGAAAATATGCTAGCCAGTTATGTTCTGAAAATAGTCTACATTTCCTCCGCTACATTTTCCGATTAAAAAAGCCTATCATATTCCTATCATACCCATATGTTAAGAACTTGATTGATATCCTCGAAAACCTTCTACGGTATAAGCATTGAGCCAGTTTGTGTTTATTTATTTCAGATGGCTGTCTATCCTGTCTTTCCGTTTATAATCGAATGCAAAATTCGCAGAATATATTGTTGACTGCAAAGAGCGTACCAGCGAGGAATTGGCACACTCTTTTTTCAAGCGATATTCAGATTTTGAAATGTTTTTCTTTTTCGGTTGCATTTGTATTTATATTTATTAGGGATCCCCATTAGCTGCTTCCAAGGCAGCAACTACTCTTCCTGGGTTCCAAACACATTAAAACACTTAGATCACACACAAAACAAAAGATAAAACAGTACATCATATAACATTACACCACTACATATCTACAATGCAAAATGTATAATACCACCTTACAACAATATCACAATGTACGTGTGTAGAGTGCGTGTGCTAGCGTTTGTTTGTGTATGCGTGTGTACTAGCTGTTTGCTAGTAGTTTGCAACAGACAGCTTGTGCATTCAGCTTGTCAACACTTCTTACAAAAAACAAGTAGTGATGAAGTTAATCTCTCCTCCACTTTGAGCCAGGAGAGATGGACATGCATATTATTAATGTTAGCTCTCTGTGTACATTTAAGGGCCATCCATGCTGCCCCTGTTCCCAAGCCAATTGTATCTTTCCTAAGTCCCTCTTTGTGGCACCTGACCCCACGACTGAACAGTAGTCCCTGGGTGCTACAAAACTAGGGCCTGTTGGCCCTACCTTGTTGATAGTGCTGTTAAGGCAGAGCAACACTTCATTATGGACAGATTTCTCCCCATCTTAGCTACTGTTGTATCAACATGTTTTGACCATAACAACTTGCTCAATTTCTACATTATTTATTACAATATTTAGTTGAGGTTTAGTGAATGATTTGTCCCAAATACAATTATTTTAGTGTTTGAAATATTTAGGATTCATAGTCTCTCCCCTTTAACTGTCCTAATTGCCCCATTTTTATAACCTCAGATCAGCGATTAAGTCTGTTGGAAAGGATCAGATTGAGCAAAGGGAGGTGTAGAATCACTGATATACAAATAAAATTCCCTGCCAAATAGTAGGCTTTGTGCAATAAAGATTTGTATGCTACGCCTCCCCTGGTTTAATCACTCCCCCCCCACCAAACACTAATGCACAACCAGACATTGAACATTTTGATTGGAGACAGCTTGTGTCAATTAAAGAGCATTTCCTAGGATTTTCGGTCTGCAGCAAACCCAGTGGATAATGCTGGAAATACAGGTAAAAAAAATTATTAAACATGTAATTATAAAAACACAGAATGTGGACAAGATCAGGATAAAAGGAAGTTAGCGCCAGGTATAAACGGTGCTATAGTTTTATGCGAGTAATGTCATACCATATAAAAAATATTTAAAAGTCACGACAGTTGTGATGGAAACAGGAAGTTTTGGTAAAATGTTATAAATGCCTACAGATAATTTGTTTGTTTGACATGGTGGGTTCTTTTTGTGTCAATAAAATGTGTTACGCGAGAAATGGCTGTGGTAACGAGTCACGCAATGAAATGGTCCTCCCACTAGGACTCGGCAAACCATGCATTTCAAATTAGGCTACAGATGCAATTAGTTATGATGAACTTCACGGTATGAGCTTGATGTTCCTTTCCAATAAATGTCAAGGGTCTTATTCTGGCGACATGATCAATGCTTGACTGCCGTTTTGACAAATAAAAACTTTTTTCGCTCTTATCCATAATCTCATCATGTAGACTAGCCTACACACAGAGCTACCCGCACTGTACCTGCGAGTTGTTGGCTAGAGCGCACATGCCAAGACCAGAGTAGGCACATTTGCTATTAAAGGCTACAGTTTTTGTGAAAAAATATCAGTTGAGTTGAAAATGTGATGGAAACACACCGAACATTCCATTTTGTACACACTGCGTCATCTGCAACATGTCAGTTTGGTGGAAACACCACTATTGGGCAAATTCGCATTCTTTTTATTTATGCAGATTTCTTTTATATTAGCATGAAAATCTGTTGCCAATTGGATGGAAACCTAGCTAATAACATCTATTTATTTTGTCTTTGAACATATTGAAGTCTAGTCCTAGACTAAAATGCCCTTTCAGTAGGGAATCTCCATTGAGCATGCTTTTCAATCCAGGAAGCCAGCCAAAAATGAACCTTACCAACATCCTCACGTGTCATATAATCTCATTCAGTCATCTTTTTCTGACATCTCATGTCAACCTCATATTATGACATGAGAGAGATGTCCAGCGCGTCTACAGAGGTGAGTACCTGGTGACCGCTACATTTGTGTACAGAAAAATAAATCTGACTCCTGAGTCTTTACCATAGGGGTGCTGAAGATGCTGCAGCACCCCCTGATAAATCACAATTACCCCCTGATAAACTACCCAAAAACATATGCCCGCAGCCATGGTCTGCGAACTCTTGACATCTGTGTCCTCACTTCAAAGCCTCTCCCCCAGCAGATTCACATCTGCATTCCTTTCAGGTTTCCAGTATGTGTTATGGTGCAGTAAACCTGGGTTGGCCCATCCACAATCATCACATTATATCACAAAGGAGTATCTGACAGGGTTATGATTTCGGGGACGCCCCGGGAATACACTGGGAATAGTGAGTTGAATGGAGGTTAGTATGTGTGGAGGTTAGTGGGTTTTTCTGGTATAAAATGGCTGCCGTGGAATCCCCCAGCTTGGTGCTAAGCATTGGTAAGGGATGAGGTGAGTTCCCCCCCTGGAAAATGTGCTAAGTATAAATCCAACCCAGTCACATTACAACAAGTCAGTCTAGACTCCTGTTGTTCTATGTCAATCTTTCAGCTGTTACTGTAAACACACCTGAGGTCAATGTAAATAGGCTAGGCCATAGATTACATTCACAGGGCATCGGGGAATGGTGTGCGTCTGTGTCCGCAGATCTCCAAATTAATTACTGTTTACAGTGTTGAAAACAACAGCTGTGCCCTTTGTAAGCAGCCCAAAAAATTATTTGGATCTTCAATCAAAAAGAGAGCGACTGGGCTTGATTTTGTCCCCACGCAGCTGTTAGTCTAACATTGATTCTAAAGTTATAAAAAAGGTCCAGGTTGCACCTGTTGATATTGAGTTTCAGAAATCATTAATGTTACAAGCCCCACATTGTTTTAACTGTTGTGAGTCATGGCGGTAATGCAGAGCTCTGTTGCAAATACTTTTCAGCGAGTGTAATGACCATAGGCATAACATTGTCATAGGACTTGCGTTGCCCATGACCACAACTGCTAAACCTCTATATTAGCCTACTAACAAACTAAACAAAAAGGAAGAACATGGATAGCAGCAACTCAGAAAATAAGGATCTTTAAAATCGAAGCCAAAAAATGCATGTTCACAAAGGGGTATTATTTGCATTAATTCCATGTGTGAAGAATTTGTGGTTTACTGTTGTTGATTATTTTCATTTGATGGTGTCCAAAGGCTTTAAGTGGGAAGAGTAACAGTAATTACTTTGTCCATCTCCCCTCTATATCATTACAAGCATATTAAGGCAAGTAATTACTTGCTATTAGCAAAATGTTATGTAGTTCACACATTCATGGTAGTCAGCTTTATCTCGAACCGCTCAGAAACGACCCTCACTTTGTCTACCTTCTCTATGTCATCAAGTTCAAATACAGTGATGCTTCCTTGCCCGATTTAACTTCATGGCTGGCCCCCATGTGGATGACAAGCGCTGTTGATATGCATATCAGACAAGGCAGGGAGTAACGGATTCACTGAATAGTAAGTGATCGGGTACAGTTACCACCAGACTGACACTGACATTCCATAAACAGGACCTTAGGGGTATACTACAACACAGGCTCAATGAGTTAGCCAGCTAACTTTGATAAACAACCAGAAATAACTACATATTTTCTGGTTCATTAAACTTAGATATGTATTATTGATTGTTGGGTCAATTAGATCATACTCATTTCAAGCTTATCTTTAAAAAAAAAGTCATTTCACAAATTTAGGCAAGTTATCTGGCTAACTCATTGATCCTGCTTTGTAGTATACCCTTCTGGTGTTGTGGCCACTGCAGTGTCAACAGATGCCTGGAAAGTCTGCTACACGTGTCTGTATAGAGCATGCATTAGATACAACCACATAGAACAAAGCTATACAGACAAAGAGCACACATTACACTGGTTTTAAGGTCTCTGCACTGGTTGCCTGTGAGTTTTAGAGTTCATTTTAACATTCTGCGATTGGTTTTTAAACCTTTCAACTATCCCCAAGCCTAGGACCAAGAGGCATAGAGGCAGCCTTCAGTTACAGTGCCTTGCAAAAGTATTCATCCCCTTGGAGTTTTCACTATTTTGTTGCATTACAACCTGTAATTTAAATTGATTTTTATTTGGATTTCATGTAATGGACATACACAAAATAGTCCAAATTGGTGAAGGGAAAATAATTTATTGTTTAAAAAAATTCTAAAAAGAAAAAAGACATATGAAAGTGATGTGTGCATAAGATCTGGTGCAAGCTATTACATTCAGAAGTCACATAATTTGTAAAATAAAGTCCACCTGTGTGCAATCTAAGTATCACATGATCTGTCACATGATCTCATATATATATATATATATATATATATACACACACACACACACACACACACACACACACACCTGTTCTGAAAGACCCCAGAGTCTGCAACACCCCTAAGCAAGCAGCACCATGAAGCTCTCCAAACAGGTCAGGTACAAAGTTGTGGAGAAGTACAGATCAGGATTGGGTTCTAAAAACATATCAGAAACTTTGAACATGCCACAAAGCACCATTAAATCCATTATTAAACAACAAACCTGCCAAGAGAGGGCCAACCTACAAAACTCACGGACCAGGCAAGGAGGGCATTAATCAGAGAGGCAACAAAGAGACCAAAGATAACCCAGAAGGAGCTGCAAAGCTCCACAGCGGAGATTGGAGTATCAGTCCATAGGACCACTTTAAGGCATACACTCCACAGAGCTGGACTTTATGGGAGTGTCCAGAAAAAAGCCATTGCTTAAAGAAAAAAAATAGGCCAACATGTTTGGTGTTCGCCAAAAGGCATGTGGGAGACTCCCCAAACATATGGAAGAAGGTACTCTTGGTCAGATGAGACTAAAATTGCAATTTTTGGCCAACAAGGAAAACGCTATGTCTGGCGCAAACCCAACACCTCTCATCACCCCGAGAACATTTATTGGCAGGGTCTGGGAAACTGGTCAGAATATAAGGAATGATGAATGGCGCTAAATACGAAAATTCGTGGAGGGAAACCAGTTCCAGTCTTCCAGAGATTTGAGACTGGGACGGAGGTTCATCTTCCAGCAGGACAATGACCCTAAGCATACTGCTAAAGCAACACTCGAGTGGTTTAAGGGGAAACATTTACATGTCTTGGAATGGCCTAGTCAAAGCCCAGACCTCAATCCAATAGAGAATCTGTTGTATGACTTAAAGATTGCTGTACACCAGCAGAACCCATCCAACTTGAAGGAGCTGAAGCAGTTTTGCTTTGAAGAATGAGCAAAAATACGTGGCTAGATGTACCAAGCTTATAGAGACATACCCCAAGAGACTTGCAGCTGGAATTGCTGCAAAAGGTGGCTCTACAAAGTATTGACTTTGAGGGGGTGAATAGTTATGCACGCTCAAGTTCTGTTTTTTTGTCTTAATTCTTGTTTGTTTCACAATAAAAAATATTTTGCATCTTCAAAGTGGTAGGCATGTTGTGTAAATCAAATGATACAAACCCCCCAAAAAATCTATTTTAATTCCAGGTTGTAAGGCAACAAAATAGGAAAAATGCCAAGGGGGTGAATACTTTCGCAAGCCACTGTATTATGCCCCCAGCCTCTGGAATAGCCTGCCAGAGAACCTGAGGGGGCCGAAACTGTGTACATACTGCATTTAAAAGAGATCTTAAAAGCACACCTTTTTAGCTTTGCTTTTCCTTAGGGTTCTGTTTAGTCATTCAGTTTTTGTTATTCTTCTGTTTTTATCCTCTTATGTTTGTTGTGTAGTAAATATTTTATTTGTTTAAAAGAAATTCTATGAAGCGCATTGCATTGCATGTCTGAAATGTGCTGTATAAAGAAAGCTTTATTTAATTTAATTTGAGGCAATAGGACAGGCGACAGGCAGTTGGAAGTATCTTACAGCTAGAACCTATACAATTTGAGGTAGATCATTGCATGGTGTTGCTTTTTTATTGCGCAATTGTTGAATTTCTCAGTGTATTTGAATATTTTGTGGCTCCCCAAATTGTTTATCAACGAGTACTACTACAGGTACAAATAAATGTCACAACTCCTTCTGAAACTTTAAGGGTCAACTTGAGATGTGTGCATGCAATTTAAACTTTAGGAATATGGAAAACTTTAAATTACACATGCATTTCTCAGGTTAGGATTCAGTCCAAAGTGCATGCTGTAGGTCAGAAACAAATAAGAATAAAATCTGGGCTTAGATGGATGAAATCAACAGAAAAGAAAGCACATCCTAAAACTGTCTCCCACCATATGGAGACTAGAGCGGTGTTTTCTAATGATTTTTAGAGGGGTTTCAAGTTTCTCTGCAGATCAAGAAAGTATTTTTTTTTCGAAAAGTTTGCTCCTCATTCTTTTGAAAAGGATTGAAAAAAAAACAGACCAGACTCTTACAGTATTTCATAGAGCAGATGGTTGCCAGATTCACCTTCCATGCCATGTCATCTAGGCCACCCTTCTCGTGGCATGTTGCTCTCACAGACAACTGACACTAGAGTCACAACTTTTCTTGATTGCAGGGACTGACCCCCAAAAACCACCAAGTTCAGCATTAGAAACAAACCATACTGTTTATTCACGAGTCAAAACAAACACTAATTCAAAAGCAAAGTCTATAGATGGAAGGGTGTTGTTGGAGAGAAGGGCCTACATTTTCTAAATAGCCTGATGAGTCATCTCTTACCTGAAGAATTTATATTGAGGGATAACTTATGTGCTCAGGGAGTCTACATAAATAGGTCTATTTATATATTTGGTACTGTGTAAAATGAGGTCCGTGTCTTACTATGATCAGGTTCACTCCACTCTTTTGAGAAACCATATAAATGCATGCAGCGATAAGGTGCATACTCAAATACTATGCTGAACAAAAATATAAAAATGCAACAATTTCAAAGATTATACTGAGGTACAGTTCATATAAGGAAATTAGTCAATTGAAATGAATTCATTAGGCCCTAATCTATGGATTTCCCGACTGAGCAAGGGCGCAACCATGGGTGGGCCTCGGAGGGAATATAGGCCCACTCACTGGGGAGCCAGGCCCACCCACTGGGGAGCCAGGCACAGCCATTCAAAATGAGTTTTACCCCACAAAAGACATGACCACAAACATGCACAAGGGGGGGTCAGTTTGAGGTCCTGTGTGTGTGTGTCCATCTAAGCTTGGGAAAAAGGGTGTTCTGGTGTCCTCCTCATGGCAGACAAACAGGGCTGAAGGAAATGTATCAGTTCTCAAGGAAAGCCACGTAGTCAGTGAGTCTGGCCAGCTGCTGCTCGTTTGGAACCAGTGAAACAGGGGGAGGATCTGTTGAAAGAGAGAGTGAGTGAGTAAGAGAGGGATTCCTCATAGAGCCAAGTCTTCTACCATGTAGCATCCTCCATCTGTGTGTGTGTCAGAGTTTCCGTTATGAAAATGTGGTGCAGGTCATTTGACCAGCAGCATTTACATTTACCAGACATTTTAGAAATGTACCGGAACCATACTGCCCTACCAAGCAAAAAGGCAGTAACTGCTCATCGCGTAGAACTGAGACTTTTTTTTTTTTACCTTAGTTTCACAGTAACCTTATGCAGTTACTGCTAAGATGACCCCCATTTTCTCCAAAACACAATACAACAGAGGCAGGATACTTGTCCACATAAGCATGTATTTAATGTAGCAAAAATTACATTAACTCATTTTCAACCAAATGAGCAGTTACTGCCTTTTTGCTTGGTAGGGCAGCATAGGTCTATGTATTGGGTGCATAACCTGATTAGGGCATCAGAATGACAGAAATCACATTTAGATTATAGTGAATTAATCTTAGCAAGGATGCAATGACGTGTCTCTTACTTACTTTGTAGATTATAGAGTAACTGTTGACATTTACTTCTCCTCAGCCAACAAGACGAGTAACGAAAAGCACCATCACTAGCCTAGGTGGTGCGTGAGTTTGAAGTTTGGGGAAGCTAATTTTCACCATAAAAATGCAACTGTATAATAAAGCATTCCATGCATCATCACATTTGCAGACTTATGTAAAATAGCCTACTATTCGGAATGTGATGAGTAGATTGTAGTCATAATTTAGGCTAATAATATAACTCAAATGACTGTTCAATGCATGTCCAATGCATGGCTGAGCGCATATAGCAGAGAGGTCTAGGCTATATCAGACGTGTTTTTTCTTTCTTTGCGCAGGAAAAATGTAAGCTTTTTATTTAGATGCATCATTCAATTCTTCTAGACTTTACAATACTGCAGACATTAGCAGAATCTTTTTCAATTACAGGGTAGCCCACTCTGCTCACACTGACAAACAGATAAATAAAAACAACATTGTCCATATAATAGGTGAGACAAATAGAATTTGACACCCATCTAAGCTGGAGGAGGAAATTATTGCCCAAAAACAAACTTAACTGGCACTGACCCGACAATGATAGAGTGAATATGTGCAGTGAGCACTCACCAGGGATATGGTCAATACTCTACGCTGGTGCCAAACAACATGAACATGACAGAAATGGGCAACAGGTTTCAATGGCATGTGGAAGTCTTTATAAAAATAGGCTAATTGCCTCCACTGATATGGTGGGATTTTGCCTAGGCTACTTTGAAGCAAGGTAAAACACGCCTCATAACATGTAGTAAAACTTTCAGGTTTCAAACAATTAAGTAGCTATACATTTTCAAAATGCATACTGCCTCCAGCTCATTGCAAAGTGGTGTGTGATGCGCTGATGAAGCCTGCCTTCATTTGCCTATGCATTTAAAAAGCAAATGGGAAGCGTGCTTCAATTTCCAGTTGAGAAATAAAAATAGTAGCTCTTTTTATGGCGTGGCCCAAAAAATCTATTTAACACAAGATTGCATTTAGCATTGTTGCGCAATGATTGGGCTTATGAAAGCGTTGTCTGGCAGATTTCTGCTCAAAGGCTCTGTATGCTGATTCAATGTAAGAAAAATTGAGGTGCGAGATGATTAATCGAGGGGCTGACGGATCAAGTCAGATGAACATATGTGCCACAGACTCTCAGCATGATGGTCCGCTGATTAGAGAGAGGGGCTGTTACAAGGTCCCGCAAAATGTTTCCATAAAGAAATGCGTCTCAAACAAGATCAACAAGCCACCACTGGGCGTGTCAACAGTTAGGATTGGAGGGAAAAGAAGGGCGGATGTGGTGATGAGAGTTGAGGGGAGGGGGAAGAGGAGGGAAGGGAGTGAATAACGAGCGAGCACAAGAGAGAACTATGGTTACGAAGTGGATGAAAGAGAACACAAGTGGGGGGGAAGAAGGAAAGCATGATGTGTGAGAAATAGAGGGATATCTGATGTTGCTCATTCTTGAACCTGTATTTTCCCAGTTACACAGGGACAGAATGTCTCAGGAGTTAGGCCAGGCAAAGGAAACAGAATAGTATTATGGGGGTGAAAATGCACAAAGAAAAACCTGAGAGCCCATAAATACACGAGAAGGACAGAGGAGGGGAAAGTAAGGGCGGTGAGGAGGAGTGGAGTCAGTGTCTAAGCCAAACTATGAATGACCTCATAATTCACAGGGTTCTCTCTCACACACACACAACACACACACAGCATATGGTTAAATGGAGCTTATGGAGGAATGACAGTCAGGTTGGAAAGTGCTATCAGCACCAGAAGAGGGTGTGATTGGGCAAAATCGGGGGAAAAAGGCTCAGGCATGACAAATAGCCTACTGAAGGGAGAAAAGAGAAGGGCAACAGCTCCACCTACCTGGCTTCTGGGGCATTACCATCCTGGTGGCAGGGTCTGCCTGCCAACCCTGGCTCACCACCCCTGTGGGAGGGAGAAAGTGATAAGAGCGGTAAAATAAGCGAAGAGAGGAAAATGGGAAAAGTTAGACACACACTATTTTCCCGGTCTAAACTTGAAAAGTCACATGAAGAGATTAAGGATATACGACTTTGTTATTGATCCAGTAGCCAGATGGTAGTGAGTATAGATTAGGTTCTGCAGTGCTTCTGCTTACCCTTCACGGCTTCCTCCACGGAGTAGCCCACAAAGGCGGCAAAGTCTTCTGCCATGATGGAGGTGTACGCCTGGGCCACCAGGCCATACGCCCTCCGACGAGTGGTCTCTGTGGGAATAAAGATGGGTACACACGTGAGATGTATGCATTTAAAAAGAGGGCCATTTTTGGGCCAAAAAATCTAATAACGCCTCATGTAAACTGCACAACGTGGAGTCCAGCCCCATGGTCAAAAAGTAATGTTATTGTACTACTCATGTAGCAGTGCTAATAACAATTTGGCTATACTTGGACTGAGAAATAGCAAGTCAAATAGGCCTACAGTGTAAGGCGGATGTAAGGAAAAGGAGAGCACAAAACAAGGTCAGAGTATGATTTGGTCCCGAGTCAAGAATGGGTCAACTGCTTCTTATGACGACATTGCAAAACAATTTAGCCTCACAGCTGACGGCAAACCAGACTTTGGCTTACACCTTTGATGGATTTGTTTATTGCTGCCCCGACAGTTTCAATGAACAAGCCCTAAGTTATCGCCTTTGCACTTTATAGCCTAGCAACAGTCTGTGTGTACTCCCCATTTGCTACAACAGTGTTACCGGTGGTAACATAACAACTGGGACGAGTGGAGACAGCTGCGAGGATGGGCGCAGTGCCTGTCCAGGGTTTTTCCCCCTTTCTTCTCCCCAAAGAGCCTCCTGTTATCAATGTTAATTAATTTTCTGAACAAATGCCACATTTGGTTTTAACTACAGGTATTGGCCCAGAAAAATCAACCGATATCCTTCCAACCACATTATGTAGCCTACTGTATATGGCACAATTGAGAGCCAGAGCATTAATCAACTGGTGTGCCCGAGTAATATAAATGAAAACTGTTAACTGGTCCTGCTTTTTTAAGTAGACCTACAAAATGCCCAACCCACCTGAGAATGTCTTTCTCAGCCATCTACAGTGCATTCGGAATGTATTCAGACCCCTTGACTTTTTCCACATCTTATTACATTACAGCCTTATTCTAAAATGGATTAAATAGTTTTTTCCCCCTCATCAATCTACACACACACAAACAATGACAAAGCAAAAGCAAGTTTAGACATTTTTGGAAATGTATTAAAAAAAATCTAAACTGAAATATCACATAAGTATTCAGAGCCTTTACTCAGTACTTTGTTGAATCACCTTTGGTTGCAATTAAAGCATCAAGTCTTGTTAGGTATGGCGCTACAAGCTTGGCACACCTGTATTTGTGGAGTTTTTCCCATTCTTCTCTCCTCTCAAGTTCTGTCAGGTTGGATGGGGAGCGTAGCTGCACCGCTATCGGGTTCAAGTCCAGGCTCTAGCTGGGCCACTCAAGGACATTGAGACTTGTCCTGAAGCCACTACTGCGTTGTCTTGGCTGTGTACTTAGGGTCGTTGTCCATAGGGTCGTTGTCCTGTTGGTAGGTGAACCTTCACCCCAGTCTGAGGTTCTGAGCGTTCTGGGGCAGGTTTTCATCAAGGATCTCTGTACTGTGCTCCGTTCATCTTTCCCTCAATCCTGACTAGGTCTCCCAGTCCCTGCCGCTGAAAAACATACCCACCACATGATGCAACCACCACCATGCTTCACCATAGGGATGGTGTCAGGTTTCCTCCAGACGTGACGCTTGGCATTCAAGCCAAAAAGAGTTCAATCTTGGTTTCATCAGACCAGAGAATCTTGTTACTTTAGGTGCCTATTCATGTGCCTTCCGTCTGGCCACTCTACCATAAAGGCCTGATTAGCAGAGTGCTGCAAAGATGGTTGTCCTTCTGGAAGGTTCTCCCATCTCCACAGAGGAACTCTAAAGCTCTGTCAGAGTGACCATTGGGTTCTTGGTCACCTCCCTGACCTAGGCCAGGAAGCCAGCACGAGTCTTGCTGGTTCCAAACTTCTTCCATTTTAGAATGGATGGAGGCCAATGTGTTTTTGGGGACCTTCAATGCTAAAAACTGTTTTCGTTTTGTCATTATGGGATATTGAGTGTAGATTGAAATTGTTTTTTAAATCAATTAATCTATTTTAGAATAAGGCTGTAACAAAATGTGGAAAAAGTCAAGGGGTCTGAATACTTTCCGAATGCACTGTATTTCCTGTGTTTGAGGGGTGTAAAATCAATGTCACTTAAATCTCGCTGGATTGATTGAGTTCATTTTACTCTTGCTTGTGCCGGTCGTTTTTTCCAGTTAATGTTACGACCACGGAAACGTTTGTAATGTTAAACACACCCCGGTAATGGCTGAAATGGACTCAAAGGAATAGGTTGAATCTTTAAGAACGCTAGAGTTGAAATGTTTAGAAATGAGATGCGCTGAAATGAAAGTTACTTTTGAAAATGAGCATGTCTGATCTCACAAACAACGTAAATTATGCATAGATAGGTGTAGCCTCTGCAGAGTCCCCAACAACCAGATTTTGTCCGTTTTCAGGGGAAATGAAAAGAGAGTCCAAAAGACTTCCGCTTTTGGACGTTAACGAGGAGACACTCCATCTTAAATCCTCCACATTTACTAGATTGGTTGAACAGTGCAGGAGATAACCTTTGCCGACAGTTTTTTTTCTTCTCGTCAAGACCAGTATGTAAGGGATCTAGTTACAGGCATTTCCTTTATGCCTGCTATGTTAGGTTAAGATACAGTGCCTTCAGAAAATATTCACACCCCTGTTGTGTCACAGCCTGATTTTAAAATGGATTAAATTTAGATTTGTGGGCATCGGCCTACACACAATACCCCATAATGTCAAAGTGGAATTAAGTTTAGAAATTTGTACTAATTAATTAACAATTTAAATCTGAATTGTCTTGAGTCAATAAGTATTCAACCCCTTTGTTATGGCAAGCCTAAATACGTCCAGAAGTAAAAACGTGCTTAATCAAGTCACATAATAAGTTGCATGGATTCACTGTGTGCAATAATAGTGTTTAACATTTTCTTATGACTACCTCATCTCTGTACCTCACACATACAATTATCTGTATTGTCCCTCAGTAAAACACAGATTCAACCACAAAGACCAGGGAGGTTTCCAATGATTCGCAAAGGGCACCCATTGATGTGAATATCCCTTTGAGTATGGTGAAGTTATTAGACTTTGGATGGTGTATCAATACACCCAGTCCCTACAAAGGTACAGGCCTTCTTCCTAACTTAGTGGCTGGAGAGGAAGGAAACCTCTCAGATTTCACAATGAGGCCAATGGTGACTTTAAAACAGTTACAGAGTTTAATGGCTGTGATAGGAGAAAATTGAGAATGGATCAACCTTGTAGTTACTCCACAATACTAACCTAATTGAGAGTGAAAATAAGTTAGCCTGCACAGAATAAAACAACTCCAAAACATGCATCCTGCTTGCAACAAGGCACTAAAAGTAATACTGCAAAAAATGTGGCCTGAATACCAAAAGTGGTATGAATACAAAAAGTGGTATGTTTTGGGGTAAATTAAATACAACACATTACTGAGTACCACTCTCCATATTTCAAGCACAGTGGTGGCTGCATCATGTCATGGGTATGCTTGTAATCATTCAGGACTGGAGTTTTTCAGGATAAAACATATAAACCAAATGGAGCTAAGCACAGGCAAAATCCTAGGTGAGTTAGTTGACTTAAATCTATTTTAAAATCTATGGCAAGACCTGAAAATGGTTGTCTAGCAATGATAAAACAATTTGACAGAGCTTGAAGAATTTTGAAAATAATAAAATGGGCAAATGTTGCAAAATCCAGGTGTCGAAAACTCTTAAGAGACATACCCAGAAAGACAGACAGATGTAATCACTGCCAAAGGTGCTTCTACAAAGTTGTGACTCAGGGGTGTGAATACTTTTGTAAATGAGATCGGTGTATTTCTGCATTTAATTTTTTAGAAATTAGCAAAAGAAAAATGTTGCTAATGTTTTCACTTATGGGTAGTGTGTGTAGATGGGTGAACAATATTTATACAAATTAGGCACATAATTTTCTGTATTTTAACACAAAATATTTTTTGATTTACTGATACCATTAGAAAATGTATACAAGTGCAATTCTATGAAAAAAGTAAATTTTGACAATAAATGTAATAATTGAATTCCCACCAAAATCCCTGAACTAATTATTTGTCCGGCCCCAGTAAAATGTTTGTGCTATAATTCAGTCAACATATAAAGTTTGGAATGTCTTCATCCATTGTCTAACTGTTGCATTTATTAGAATTGTTCTTAAAACCTAACAATTTTGATGACTGTTGCTAGCACCACTGATAAAATATTACAACCAATTCTAAAGGAATTTGGAGACTACAAGAACAGATGGCAGAAGCCATTGAACCAGCTGACTGGCAGGGTACTATCCAAAGATGACTAGTCATGTGGGCCGGCCCCTCCAAATGCCTCCCCTACAGCTCTTCCGAAAGGAGTTGGTAGTTGCTGAGAAAGTCGGTCTATGACATGAGGGGGATGGGATGGTACTTAATGGAAGAGAAACAGGACCCCCACCTGACCTTCACTGACACTCTATTCCAGGGCCTCTGTCATTACTCAACATCTTAACTTTTAAAAATAGCCCCCCCCAATCTTCACCAGCAAAGGCTTGCCACTGAGGACTTAGCAAGGGCTTTTATTTTTAAATGCTGGTACATGCCAAGTGAGAGCAACAACATACTGGGACAACACCCAAATGATAGTTATCTTGCAAAAACATTTTGTTTTGAACTTCAAACTGATTTGCTGGGTATGCATGTGTTTCTCTGTACCTTGAATAAAGAAGGAATGAAGGGCAATCTTGAAATAGTCGGAATCTGATAAAAACAAAGAAATATCTGCTTGAGTCATTTGAATAATTTTTTATTTCAGGTTGCGACGAAAACAGATCTGTTGAAATATTCTGTTGCCAGTTGAGGGCACGCAATCAATTCAAGCATTTATCCGTTTGATACAACCACAGGCATTCTAGATGCAGATGAGAAATCACAAATCAAAACTTTATTCCCATCTCAATCTCTACACCTGATAAAGTCTTCAAGTGTAAACAACCAGAGTGTATTCAACCTAAAGTACATAACAAATAGATCTGAATAAATCTGATATGGAAATACAAAAGTATAAAAAACAAAAATAGTTTACAAAATGGCAAATTTTAAGAGTACAAAAACCTAAATATTGCACTCAAAACTGGGGTAAGCCATTGTGTATCCAAGTCAATCCACTCCTTACGAAAACATTCTGACGCAACCAACTTCTTCCCTTCTTCCTTCCTTGAAACTAGAGTCCCTGCCATGAACATTCAGGTTGAAGGTAGTAAATAGTTTGTTCATTTGTTCAGTTCGTATATTTTCACATTTCATCACTCCTCTTCCTCTTCGTCCCCTTCCGCATCCTCAAACTCATCATCGTCGACCATTCCAAAGTCCATCTTGGCCAGGACGACCTCCACATGCTCTGTGGACAGTGTGAAGTGGTCCATCTTCTCGAAGCCTGGCTCGGGCCTCTCCTCGCCCAGGGAGCTCTTGGCGGTGTCCTTGGTCTGTGTAATCAGGCCCTTGGAGGCCAGCAGGAACTCGGCAGCACCACTCTGCTCCAGGGCCTGAACCGCCGTGTCAGTCAGCTCTGAGCCTGCCTGCAGTCGCTCGCCATAGCGCTGGGCCAGCGCCCGCAATGCTGTCACCTTCTCGTCTTGCTCCTTGCCGATCTGTTCCAGCAGCATGCCCTTACGCTCTTCCAGCACAGCGTAGAGCAGGTCGAAGCGCTCGCCCAAGCTTTGCTTGGCGCGCTGTGCATTATCCTGCACCGCCCGGCAGGCGTCCTCCATCTGGTTGAGTAGGGCCTGAAGGCGCCCATTGCCCGCCACCAGGGCGTCGATGGCGTTGCTAAGCTCGCTCTTCTGCACCTGGTAGACACTGGCCAGCGGCGACACCTCACAGTCCTTGTGCTGGCCAAACACCTTGCACATGGAGCAGGTGGGCATCTGGCAGGTAACGCAGTAGATGTTGATCTTTTCCTCCTCGTGCTCCTGGCACATGGGTTCCTTAGAGTCCTTGGGCTTCAATGGAGTCTCTGTGCTGTCTCCGCTGCCACTACCCCCGCCACCCTCCTGCTGTTGCTTGTAGATGTCGATGATGTTCTCCACCAGCAGGTTGCGTTGGAGGCCGTGCACGCCGTGGCGGTCCAGGACCACCTCAAAGCGGCAAGTGGGGCAGCGGAAGACACCGCCCGAGAAGCGGTAGGGATTGCGTGAGTCGTAGAGGTCGCTGGCACAGCCACGGCACAGGTTGTGCTGGCAGGGCAGAATGACCACGGGCTTAGTGAACATCTCCAGGCAGATGGGGCAGCTCAGCTGCTTCTCCAGGCTTTCCATGGGGCTTGGTGGACGCACCACCGAGCCTGTCCTCTGGACATCCATGCTGAAATAGGCTTCTCCTTAATGTTGGACTAGTAAAGCGGAGTCTCTTTTCCGACACAGCCTTCTCAAACTTCACAGTGGGTCTCAACAACTGCTTCTTCTAGTATAGGCTTTAACAAGCCAGTAACTATGGAGGCTGGGGGCTGAGCCTTTCTCTTTGGTAGCTGCTTCAGAGTCCGCTGAAGTGCTGACAACTGTTCTGACTGGGGAATAGCAGCCCTGTCCTTTATACCAGCCTGCGACACCCGATATCTCCCACCAACTAGGGTACACATTCCTCCCTACTTGTTTGCCAGGCTCTTTTCTGAGAAAATGGCCCCCACCAACTGGCTGCTGCATGTGTCATATGTTACACAAGGAGCAAGATCCCCTCCTGCAGTGACAGAAATCTGACAGGGCCAGGAGTACATTCAGCATCCCCCATGTGACTGTCCCAGAGCAGTCACACCTGAGGGAGGTTTCCTTAAGGGTAAACAACATGCCTTGTCACGTCAACACACCCCTGACTTTGTTTACCACAAGCTGGTTTTCCAGGAGTATTACGACAAAGCCAACATAGGCTTCATAAAGCTGACCACCTTTCTCGCTGGTGTAGCCTACTTATAGACTCTGGTCATATCAGAGCACTTCAGCAGATTAAATAAAACTCTTCGCAAGCATTCACAACACCACCCTCTGTGGCAGACCCCCAAACCCACTGTTTGATGTTTCATGCTCATAACATGCATTGCACCATCATCCTATAACTATATAAAAAAAAATTTAAAAAATGATATTTCTCTACATACTTGTTTACCCCTTCTGTATATGCCCACTGAATGGTGTTTTGAATCCAACATCTTACTCGATAAACTTCCCCAACAAAACAAGCAGTATAAAATCACTCCCAGTGACATTTCTTTGGATTGATTGCCGTTATATTACACGAGCGGTCAGCTATAGGTTAAACCTCAGATCGTGGAAATTAAGATGGTCTTGAGTAACTCTCCTGTGAAAATTATCAAAATAAAGAACAGTGAGCACCAGGGATGAGCTATTCTTAACCTTGCCGCATGAGTGACTTCATGTCTGGGTCTACCAGGATCCAAAAGTTAGAGGTGGTTACACGTGGAGAGTGTGAGCAGTGAAGGTCATAAGTGTTTCAATATGACACTTATCTGCAGAGGCAGGAGCTTACTGATGGATATTTTAGTGTAATTTAAAAAGACACCATCTTATCGGTCCATTTCATAACCTTGTGACAATACCTTTGTAATATACTCGTCATCTATATTGACTACTGTCATTTTGAGAATCAAGAAAAATGATCTGTTTTGAACAATTGTGGTAGGCTAAATGGTGTGATGCTGCTTATGGTTTAAAGGGCTAGATTAAACAAGGCGAACTGTATCATATCATGCTGTGCATCAATGGGACAATTTGTTAGTGGACCAATAGCCGATTTAATTTCAATTAGGTATTACAAAAGCTTTTAAAGATGGAATCCGCAGTATTGGGAAACAGCTCCACTGTCCACTCCACGGCCGTTGTTGTTTTGTTGACAAAGAAGAGCTGGGGAGCATCACGCATCGTAAATATACATACAGTTGAAGTCGGAAGTTTACACACACTTATGTTGGAGTCATTAAAACTCATTTTGCAACCACTCCACAAATTTCTTATCAACAAACTATAGTTTTGTCAAGTCCTGTAGGACATTTACTTTGCACATGACAAGTAATTTTTCCAACAATTATTTACAGACAGATTTCACTGCATCACAATTCCAGTGGGTCAGAAGTTTACATACACTAAATTGACTGTGCCTTTAAACAGCTTGCAAAATTCCAGAAAATGTCATGTCTTTAGAAGCTTCTGATAGGCTAATTGACATCATTTGAGTCATTTGGAGGTGTACCTGTGGATGTAGTTCAAGGCCTACTTTCAAACTCTGTACCTCTTTGCTTGACATCATGGGAAAATCAAAATAAATCAGCCAAGACCTCAGAAAATAATTGTAGACCTCCACAAGTCTGGTCCAACCTTGGGAGCAATTTCCAAACGCCTAAAGGTACCACGTTAATCTGTACAAACAATAGTACGCAAGTATAAACACCATGGGACCACACAGCCATCATACCGCTCAAGAAGGAGACACGTTCTGTCTCCTAGAGATGAACGTACTTTGGTGCGAAAAGTGCAAATCAATCCAAGAACAACAGCAAAGGACCTTGTGAAGATGCTGGAGGAAACCGGTACAAAAGTATCTATATCCACAGTAAAACGAGTCCTATATCGACATAACCTGAAAGGCAGCTCAGCAAGGAAGAAGCCACTGCTCCAAAACCACCATAAAAAAATCCAGACTACGGTTTGCAACTGCACATGGGGACAAAGATCGTACTTTTTGGAGCAATGTCCTCTGGTCTGATGAAACAAAAATATAACTGTTTGGCCATAATGACCATCGTTATGTTTGGATGAAAAAGGGGGAGGCTTGCAAGCCGAAGAACACCATTCCAACCTGTGAAGCACAGGGGTGGCAGCATCATGTTGTGGGGGTGCTTTGCTGCAGGAGGGACTGGTGCACTTCAAAAAATAGATGGCATCATAAGGATGGAAAATTATGTGGATATATTGAAGCAACATCTCAAGACATCAGTCAGGAAGTTAAAGCTTGGTCGCAAATGGGTCTTCCAAATGGACAATGACCCCAGGCATACTTCCAAAGTTGTGGCAAAATGGCTTAAGGACAACAAAGTCAAGGTATTGGAGTGGCCATCACAAAGCCCTGACCTCAATCCTATAGAAAATGTGTGGGCAGAACTGAAAAAGTGTGTGTGAGCAAGGAAGCCTACAAACCTGACTCATTTACACCAGCTCTGTCAGGAGGAATGGGCCAAAATACACCCAACTTATAGTGGGAAGCTTGTGGAAGGCTACCCGAAACATTTGGCCCAAGTTAAACAATTTAAAGGCAATGCTACCAAATACTAATTGAGTGTATATAAACTTCTGACTCACTGGGAATGTGATGAAAAAAATAAAAGCGGAAATAAATCACTCTACTATTATTCTGACATTTCACATTCTTAAAATAAAGTGGTGATCCTAACTGACCTAAAACAGGGATTTTTTACTAGGATTAAACGTCAGGAATTGTGAAAAATTTAGTTTAAATGTATTTGGCTAAGGTGTATGTAAACTTCTGATTTCAACTGTATGCTGCTGTTCTATCGCGTATGCAATAAGGGGGGGAAAAAATAGTTCGCAGTCACTTTTTTGTTGTTCTTATAGAGCAAATGGACATTGCAGTTTCACCATTCAGGATTCCAACTTTAAGCTCTCTTATGTTTGCCCCCTATTACCACAGCTGGGATACAATGTAGGCCTATGTAGGATTCAAGTGGCACTCTTATTTATTTAACTAGGCAAGTCAGTTAAGAACAAATTCTTATTTACAATGACGGCCTACCGGGGAACACCGGGTTAACTGCCTTGTTCAGGGGCAAAACGACAGATTTTTACCTTGTCAGCTCGGGGATTCGATCCAGCAACCTTTCGGTTACTGGCCCAATGCTCTAACCACTAGGCTACATGCCACCCCTTTTGTTCATCAAGAACCCTCAATAGGCAGTAGACTACAATGTAAACATTGCAAAATGTGCTATATAACCAGTGTGGGGCCACTCGGTTCAAAATTTAAGTAAGAATACAAATTCTTACATCAACTACCCAACATATTTTATTTCATCCTGCTACAAAGCTAATTCTAACATGAAAAACATGGAGCTGCTGATTGTGTTGACATCTTACAAATCCTCTATCTAGTCTATTTCTTCTTGTCTAGCCTCAGGTTTAGGCTATGAATATAGTACATTGGTGAGAGACAAAGCCTAAGCAAGAGTTCAGTCTGTCTCAACAGGTCAATACAGTGATCCGCAAACAAATCTGCAATCACTCACTGAGTGTAGCGTTACTTTCTGGAGTGTATTCAATAACACCCAGTAACGGAGTCTCCAGAATATGTTTTTCTCACCAGAAGACATACAAAAACAAAACAGCATGGACATTCTAAGATCCCCTGCAGGACTAATGTTATATTTGAAAACTCAGCCACAAAACCATGTGCTCAACCACATTGTGTTAGAAATGCATGTTGAGCCACAGATGTGTGTAAGATGTGTTTTAAATGCAAGCCATCATTCAGGTCAGGTGTGTGTAATTGGTAACAGAAAAGTGACAGCCATGACATTACCTCGCAGGGACTCCATGACTGGCAGGATGTTCTCAGACCACTGGTGAGCTGCGATGGCCGAGTAGATCCCTGGGAAGTCTCGCTGCCATATACGCTGACCCACGGCCCATACGGCCGTCAGTTCTAGGTTTGCCTGCACACACCACGTTTCAACCCACTTCACCGACAGTACCATACATTGGGGCCTAGACTATAATGAATAACATGCAGGCTAGGAGTCTTGTTGCTAGTGACACATTGGATACACTCATTCTCATGTGTTGAATTAATTCAGCGTGCAGGGCAGGTCCCACTTGTCTACCATCATTTTCAACGTGGGAAATTATACAATGACTACCTATTCAATAGTTACGGGGTTCCCAGTATAGCTTTAACATTTTTGCCTAACAACTAGGGATGCTAACGGATAACCATTAAATCAGTTAGCCGCTGAAAATACATTTGATTGGTCATGCTTATCAGTCTATAGGTTAAATTCCATAATTTAGGAGTTAAATTGGCACGTGTGTATATTAATTAGTTGTCATGTAGATTATCACACCTGCACAGCATAGAGCCTAGTTTGAGGAGTGGAATGGCCTATCACAGGGGTAGGCAACCCTGTTCCTGGAGTGTTGCAGGATTTTAAGTTCCAACACTAGGCACCACACCTGACCAACTGAATTAACTGATCAGTTCAGTGATTGCCTAAATTCAACACACCTGGTCTTCCTGCAGCACTCCAGGACCAGGGCTGCTGGCCTATCACCTGTCAGACAGTGCAGCTCTTTAAAAAGCTGGAGTGAAGCATGTGCTTTTATAAGCCCAGTCATTGCACAACAAATAACAACTCTAAACGCAATTGCATGTTAACTGTTTTGATGGCCACGTTTAAGAGCTACTATTTTCAATTCTCAAACTCAACTCGAAATTAAAGAGTCCCTCCCATTCGAGTGTATAGGCTAGTCAACAATAGGCAGGCTATCATCGCGTCACCATTCGAGTGTATAGGCTAGTCAACAATAGGCAGGCTATCATCGCGTCACCCACCACTTTTCAATGTGAGCTTAAGGCAGTATAATTGTTTGAAACCTGAAAGTTTTACTTTGATTAAAATAATGAGGCATGTCTTACCTTGCTTCAAAACTTGGGAGGTAATTATTTTATAGAGACTTAATGTCATTAACCAGCATTTTTCTCCTGTTCTATTGGTTTTCATATCAACTTCCCTTTGTTGTCCAGAAGCCAAAGGCACAATCCTGGTCATATTAGCAACCCATCCTAGTTGTTGCCATTAGATTACCCTCTTTCTATGTTTGAGATTCACCTCTGTCACATATGGAACCACTCACATTTGGTGCACTGTTTGGAACAGTGTTGTCACATGAATTGCATTTTGGAAAATGTTTGAAAATTGGTTTTTATTAACTGTTTCATTACAGAAGTTGCATGTACAATAATAGGCTTCAGCCTTTTAACTGTAAGACAATAGGCTTGCTGCTGTTGCATGCTTCCATTAAGCTCTTAAAATGTCTTGTGTGCATGCGTAATATTTTGTTGGTCAGTCATTTGACTGTTTGGAGAGAGAACATCTATTTGTTGACCGGTTAATGAGGGTCGGGTTAGTCGGCAGCAAAATTGACCGAAATGTGCATACCTACTAACAAAAAGACGCTTTTGACACTAAGACATTTACAAACATTTACAGCTATCTAAGTATGAGAAATTATAACCCTTCTCACCGATTTAATGGCTTGAGGGATTCGCTTCCACAAGTACCTTGCATTATTCCTGTAAAAAGAGAAAAAGTAATCTGACAATGAATTCCAATCATGTCTCAGTGGGCAGAAAACCTTATCTTTAGAAGGGCTTTAAGAAAGGCATAGCCTGACTTGCATGTCATTGTGCAGTAGATAGAGCACCAACAGCTGGGCATACACTTGAGGGGTTGCAATGCCACCTGGAGCCTGGCAATAAAAAGAGCATGAATTAGTCAATGTCTATGGTCAGACCATTCAAGCCAATTACTCATGAAGTTCCAAACTTGGTAGCACCCTCATGACTTGGGATAGCCCAATAATGGTTTAAAGTAGGCTACGTTATTCCTTACAGTCCAAGGACCTTACATGTTCTGTTTAAAGGTGAATTGGCTCAAAACAGCCAAATACTTCATCTAATCCTGAATCGATTCTCAATTGCGGTAGGGTTCTAGAATCAATTCCCTCTACTTTTCATATCACATCAAAATGTCACAAATCCAAAATACACATTTACTGTACATTGTTAAAACAGTTGCAGCCGACAATATATTTCAGTGACAACATGTTTGGGGCATCAGTCTTCCATTTACACACAGGTGTTAGGAGACGCAGATAGCTAATTAGCAGAAGTAGTCAACTGTCTTCAGTCTGTTTCAGTCCGTAAACACACACTGTATAACATGGAGATATGGCATTACCATGCAGTGTTAGAAAAGATCATAAAAGTTCACATGGGAGTGACCATACAGAGGCCAAATTATCACTATTGTGTAGTTAGAGATGAGAAGACACCGGCTGAACGACTGGAAATGCGTCTCAGGTAAGAATGACACTGGGACAATTCATCATTACTACATTTGGGTATTGCGCCCTGTTGGCTACTTTTCCCAAAACCAGCCAACAGAATGGCTTGCAAAATGAATATGCACAGAACTGTTCTGTGCATAATTTTCCATGCCATCATGCAGGACCAGCTACTGATTTGAAATCAGTACTCTATATGGGAACAACCAGTTAATGTATTGATGTTGCTAAATATGAGAGACAGAAGAATAGAGACAAACTAAATAAATTGTTATAATGCGCCATTGTGTGAGTCAGGCTGTTGGTAGGTCTGCCCACCTATGAAACCAGTAGGTCAATAGGAGAATAACTTTTCTGTTCTAATTATAAGCTTTGGTCGAACAGGGCGAAAAAGATCTTCTCCATGCAAACTCCCAAGTGGCGCTCCCGAGTTGTGAAGCGGTCTGGCAGTGCTTGGGGCGTCACTACAGACCCTGGTTCGATCCCGGGCTGTATCACAACCGGCCGTAATCAGGAGTACCATATTGCGGCCCACAATTGGCCCAGCGTCATCCGGGTTAGGCCGCAATTGTAAAATAATACACTGCAGCCTTGCGACATGATACAAACATGTATCAAGTAAGGAAAATGCGGTCTAGACATAGCGCAAAACGCATGTGTATCTGGTGGACATCTGGCATTTAATGTTCCGGTGTCAAGCTAAGTATGTAGCCTCTAAAGCCACTAGTCTGAATTATGTATATACCAAAGAGTAGCATACATTTAGAAGCTTAGTTTAAAACCGTGTATGTGCATACCAAAGAGTAGGCCACCAACACACAACGTACGGTTAAACAATGAATGGACCAAATACCAGCACTAGCCAACTGACGTAGGGTACCAAGGTACTTTCCGTACAGCTCATTCCATGATCTGCGTCAGGTCCGTTCCATGTTACGAGCTAGCTAGCTGGATGTGTTGTGTTTGTCAACTAACGCGAGTGCGTGTGGATGGAGAGCTAACTAGCTAGTGAACTTAGCAGCCAGCTACACCAAACGTAAACAACGGAGCAGATGCAAAAGCACTAACGTTAGCTATACGTTTAGCAACATCAGAGCTAACGTTCCGTCACAGCTGCTGCAGCGTTAGCTTTGTTCAACTTACTGTTACGGTCTAGCTAGCTATATATGTTACCTAGTTAGTGTGTGGATGGGTAACTTAGCTAGCTACAACACAAACCAACGCGATTATCTTCGAACACCGACATTTAAATTATACAAGTTTGAAGAAATGCATATGTACCTCAAGCTCCTGTGTTTCGCACTGCTCTAAAAGTTTATCATAATTTTCACCCATTATCACTGCGGCAGGCATTTTGTTGCTGCCCAGATCAGTCATTCGACCAGATACTGGGTTTCCAATAGCACTAGTAGTTGCCACAAAGTCCAATTGGCTATGTCTTAAACATTTATACAAACAAACATTTTCTTTTTGGTATTCATTTTAAAGTTAGGGGCACGGGTTGAAGTGTGGTTATGGTTAAAATCACATTTTAAGATGATCAATTGTAGAAATAGGCGGGGTTTATGACTGTGTGGCTGTGGTAACTAGTGAAGACCCAGAGACTGGGTAATTTCTTCTTTACATTTGTATTGGTTGATCGCAACCAAGTGAAAGTTGCATACACCGCAACCTACTGTGTTGGAGTGCGAGGCTCCTATTAATCTATTTCTCTTATCTCTAGCCGTGTTACCTCCTACTGTTCTAGGAAATGAAAAAATATAAAAATTGCCCTACCAACTAACCCTCACCACTATTCTACTACTAGGCTGATGCTACACCAGGCCGGCAGCCTGGGAGGATGGGACACTCATTCAACACACCTTGTTACTCTTCAGTAAAATATTGTACACCCAAGTACTTCTCTGTAACTACCACCACAACATTTATTTTCTGTATTTTATGTCCGATTTCTGCAGTACAGTTGATAACCATGGCTATGAATGCTAAGAAACCAACAGGATAACTGAAGCACATGTTATTCCTACTCACTACTCTTAGGATCCCTCTACCTACTCACAGGGAACCTCTTAAGATCCTAGCCCTACATATGACACCTTCTGTACTACTCTGATCCTGGCAACCTCAACCCGCCTTTCTCTCACCGGACACTTCTTATCTCCTGCACCATGGGTAACCCTACAGTTAAAACACAACTTTTCCCACTGATACTACACATTCCTTTGTCTCCTCCTGCACATCTAGGAATCTCCCTCCTACAAACTGCTGCAACATGACCATAAGCTTGGCACCTAAAACATTGTAATGAGTTTGGGACAAAATCACTGGATAACTGACACATCCAACTTGATTTTGTCAGGTATTGACGCTGCATCAAAATTCAGCAGGACAAAGGACCTCCCGAGTGGTGCAGCGGTCTAAGGCACTGCATCACAGTGCTTGAGGCGTCACTACAGACCCGGGTTCAATCCCAGGCTGTATCGCAGCCGGCCGTTACCGGGAGATTGGCCCAGCGGGTTAAGTGAGCAGTGTGTCAAGAAGTATTGCGGCTTGGCAGGGTCGTGTTTCGGAGGACACTTGGCTCTCAAACTACCAATTGGATAGCACGAAATTCGGTAGAAAAAGGGGCAAAAGTACACCAGGTCTGCATCTCCCCAAACAGAGGGCATCACAGACACCGGGAATCTTCCATTTCAGTTGATCCTCCTCAACATAACACTACCTCAGTTATCACTCCTTTCACTGGCACCCTGCTCCAGAGAGAGCAGTCACAGTTCTTGTCCCTAGGTGGGTGGTGCGGAGCGCCCACTCCCTCTAGATGGAAGAAACGCAGAAGATCATCACAAGTCCACTTCAACAGTCGCCAACCTCATCTCCACCCAACCTGACACCCACATATGGATCAGCCAGAAGGTAAGGATTCATTCTCTCCAAAAACCTCACTCCCACTGGGCCAGAATAATCTTTTTCATCATCGGGACTAGGCTCTAACTTGGCTGTCTTCACCGCACATGCCACCGGAGGTAATTCATCCTCACTCTTGTCAGGTTCAATTTCTCAGCTATTGGAATATGTTTTTTTATTTTTGTACTTGAATGCAATCTTCCTCACCACACGCTTCCCTTTACTCTCAGCTCCTTTCCTTATTCTTCACTGTCCATTTCCACATCTCCACACTCTTGCCGCTCCTTCATCCGCTGTAGTAGAAAACTGTTCAAATGGTTCTTGTATCTTGAATTTGGCGCAATGTCACGTCAACTCAAAAAGCTCTACCAGCCACCATTACTCCTGTGCTACTACCGAACTGGATCATGTCTAGATGGGATCCAGCTTTTGTCAAATTTACAGTGCCTTCAGAAAGTATACACACCACAGACCAGCAAATATTCTTTACATCATCAACATATGAATCACTACAAAACTTCAGGTATGACCTCTTATATTAGGGCCCAGCCTTTGGAACTTTGGTTTTCCTATATATGGCTATTATATTGGGATCACTCCGTCCTATGGATTTGGATACTGCTTTAAAGCTAATTTCTGCAGCACAAGTAAAGATGTGATCAATATATGTTGATGATTTAATTCCTGTGCTGTTTATAACTTCCCTGGTAGGTTAACTGACAACCTGAACCAGGTTGAAGGCACTGGTTTCAGTTTGACGTTTTTTCTTTAGTGGGCAGCTTGATGAGAGCCAGTCAATATTTAAATCACCCAGAAAATATACTTCTCTGTTGATATCACATACATTATCAAGCATTTCACACATATTATCCAGATACTGACTGTTAGCACTTGGTCTTTAGCAGCTTCCCACAAGAATGGGCTTTAGGTGAGGCAGATGAACCTGTAGCCATATTACTTTAACCGTATTTAACATTATATGGTCTCTAAGCTTTACAGGAACGTGGTTCTGAATATAGGCCGCAACACCGCCCCCGTTGGCATTTCTGTCTTTTCGGTAGATGTTATAACCATGTATTGCTACCACTGTATCATCAAAAGTATTATCTAAGTGAGTGTCAGAGATAGTCAGATTATGAATGCCATCTGTTACAAGCAAGTTATTGACTTCATGGACCTTGTTTCTCAAGCTGCATATGTTAATATGAGCTATTTTTAGCACTTTCTGGTTTGCTTGATTGTTTTTAATGTTTATCAGAAGTAGACTTGCTCATGTTATTTACAGTGAGGGGGAAAAAAGTATTTGATCCCCTGCTAATTTTGTACGTTTGCCCACTGACAAAGAAATGATCAGTCTATAATTTTAATGGTAGGTTTATTTGAACAGTGAGAGACAGAATAACAACAAAAAATCCAGAAAAACGCATGTGAAAAATGTTATAAATTGATTTGCATTTTAATGAGGAAAATAAGTATTTGACCCCTCTGCAAAACATGACTTAGTACTTGGTGGCAAAACCCTTGTTGGCAATCAGAGGTCAGACGTTTCTTGTAGTTGGCCACCAGGTTTGCACACATCTCAGGAGGGATTTTTTCCCACTCCTCTTTGCAGATCTTCTCCAAGTCATTAAGGTTTCGAGGCTGACGTTTGGCAACTCGAACCTTCAGCTCCCTCCACAGATTTTCAATGGGATTAAGGTCTGGAGACTGGCTAGGCCACTCCAGGACCTTAATGTGCTTCTTCTTGAGCCACTCCTTTGTTGCCTTGGCCGTGTGTTTTGGGTCATTGTCATGCTGGAATGCCTATCCACGACCCATTTTCAATGCCCTGGCTGAGGGAAGGAGGTTCTCACCCAAGATTTGACGGTACATGGCCCCTTCCATCGTCCCTTTGATGCGGTGAAGTTGTCCTGTCCCCTTAGCAGAAAAACACCCCCAAAGCATAATGTTTCCACCTCCATGTTTGACGGTGGGGATGGTGTTCTTGGGGTCATAGGCAGCATTCCAAACACGGCAAGTTGAGTTGATGCCAAAGAGCTCCATTTTGGTCTCATCT
The DNA here is from genome assembly GCA_003317085.1 of Hucho hucho. Classification (NCBI taxonomy): domain Eukaryota; kingdom Metazoa; phylum Chordata; class Actinopteri; order Salmoniformes; family Salmonidae; genus Hucho; species Hucho hucho. Next base: position 2,699 of record QNTS01005261.1, on the reverse strand, counting down.
GACCACAACACTTTCACCCAGTTGTCCTCTGAATCATTCAGATGTTCATTGGCAAACTTCAGACGGGCATGTATATGTGCTTTCTTGAGCAGGGGGACCTTGCGGGCACTGCAGGATTTCAGTCCTTCACGGCGTAGTGTGTTACCAATTGTTTTCTTGGTGACTATGGTCCCAGCTGCCTTGAGATCATTGACAAGATCCTCCCGTGTAGTTCTGGGCTGATTCCTCACCGTTCTCATGATCATTGCAACTCCACGAGGTGAGATCTTGCATGGAGCCCCAGGCCGAGGGAGATTGACAGTTCTTTTGTGTTTCTTCCATT
>QNTS01005260.1:51010-77690 GCA_003317085.1 Hucho hucho | reverse complement strand
CTCTCTCTGCCTCTCTCTCACTCTGACTCTCTCTCACTCTCTGCCTCTCTCTCACTCTCTGCCTCTCTCTCACTCTCTGCCTCTCACTCTGCCTCTCTCTCACTCTCTGCCTCTCTCTCACTCTCTGCCTCTCTCTCACTCTTTGCCTCTTTCTCACTCTTTGCCTCTCTCTCCTCTGTCTTGCTGTGCCTGCCAGGCAGCTATGACTGTCAATGGACTTTTCATATTTCAACTTTCAGTTTGATCCTGTTGTTCTGGTTTGAGGTGTTGTATTTATCTGGTTTAAGTGGAATGTACTGTATGTCTATTCCAACTAGCTCTCACAGTCTCACTTCAGAATTAGACTTTCATCCATGTTTCTCAAAAGTCACATTTCTAAGTTGATGCAAATGTTTTAAGTGTTTAAGGTTAGGTTTAGGCATTAACTCTAAATCTTAAGGTTAGGCATTAACTCAGAATGGTTAAGGTAAGGGTTCATGTTTGGCATAGGGTTAAAACAAAAATATTGCTGGATTCCAACTTGCAACCAGAGGCAGATGCTTACGCCCATCCGCCATCACCGTCCACAACGCCCTAGCAAAACCGCAACCTACTTGAAGGTAACAGTGCTCACTGTTGCCCCTAGTGGCCAGTTTCCACGTCATCTAGCAACATCCTCAGACTTGGATAGACTTTGATACTGACTTGTATCACGGGTGACCTGGCTGGTCGATGTCACAGTCAGACCTCAGGACATGTTCTGACCTGCTGCATGATTCACTAACTCTTAAGCCAACATGTTTTCAGCACAAGAGTGTGTTGCATGCGCCTGCATGTGTGAGTGATAATAACATTCCCATCATGCTGTAGTAAAGAGGGGTTAGTCCTGAATTCATGTTGAAACAGTAATGGTACAAAGGGAATCAGAGTTAAGTACAGTCTGTGTGGGTGTGCTTTAACACACAACATACCGTTAGAGTGAAAAATACATTTTTACATTAAAACCAAAGTCTATCAGAATTCCAGTCATTCCAATAAATGTTATAGCCCTTGATATTCAAGAATAGGAATTGTAAATATGGAAGTATAGATAAGCCAAATTGTTTTACCTGAGCATAACCCCAAAAACAAATTAGCCAGCCCTACTCTGTTGTTTATGATTTTGTTGTCATGGAGGACTGATTGATGATTCATTGATTCGAGTTGAAAAATATATGCTGCGCTCATGGAATGGCATGCTTTGAGCACTACTGAAAAGTGCTATTTACATGTGAAAAATGAATGCCATATGCTGCATATGCTATAGGCCTATTGTTTACCTTTTTGTTGGTGACACTTTATCTTGATAATTTGCAGCTGTAAAGGGCAAATCCACAGATGAAACAATAACAAAACGGGCTCTGTTTTGGTAAAAAGCTCAGGGATGGGCCTGGAGAAATGTAACCAGATTATTAGACAGAGCTATGGATGCAAGGACTAACCATCCATGATATCAAAATTATTGTTTTAACCATGTTATGAGGCTATACAGTGTTTGTTTACATTTACAATATTTACAAACATTGGAGAAAAACTAGCTTATATTTTTGGTTCTCATGGAGTGTGACAGCTCATGAGGCATTTATAAGTTATATTCTTCAAGAATCAATATATATATATATATATATATATATATATATATATATATATATATAGTCCAAAAAGGATGTATCAATTACAGATTTCCCCTTTAAGTTTATCAAAAGTGTGTGAGTGTCTATTAGGCCTATGGATTTTTTTTTATCAGCATGAATTAGATTGATCAATAAAAGCCTCACTTTTATTCCATAGGCTGGGATCCGCACTTTGCAGCTGTTGCAAGAGTCACATTTTTCACTGGCTGTCCACTGGTTTCAAAAACAATGATTGACAGGCAGCTTAAACTTCTTGAATTAAATTATTATTGGGTTCAAATACACATTTAGATTTGTGAACAGCCATCCACAACAACCACAATCTGTTAGGAGCAAATAGCTAAATGAGAGAGCAGCAGTATTTCACATCAACGCGCTATGTAGATGTCAATAATAAGTGATATCCGTACTGCCGTAGACTACACCACTGCTGTCATCCTTACCTCCAAGTTGGATAGCTTTGGATGCCGACAGCAGTCGCACTATTGGAAGACATAGAGTGGCAAGAAAAAGTATCTGAACCCTTTGGAATGACCTTGATTCCTGCATAAATTGGTCATCAAATTTGATCTGATCTTCATCTAAGTTACAACAATAGGCCTGCATAGTGTGCTTAAACTAATAACACACAAATTATTGTACTTTTCTTGTCTATATTGAATACATCATTTAAACATTCACAGTGTAGGTTGGAAAATGTATGTGAACCCCTAGGCTAATGACTTCTCCTAAAGCTAATTGGAGTCAGGAGTCCAATCAATGAGATGAGATTGGAGATGTTGGTTAGAGCTGCCTTGCCCTATAAAAAACACTCACAAAATTTGAGTTTGCTATTCACAAGAAGCATTTCCTGATGTGAACCATGCCTCGAACAAAAGAGATCTCAGAAGACCTAAGATTAAGAATTGTTGACTTGCATAAAGCTGGAAAGAGTTACAAAAGTATCTCTAAAAGCCTTGATGTTCATCAGTCCGCGGTAAGACAAATTGTCTATAAATGGAGAAAGTTCAGCACTATTGCTACTCTCCCTAGGAGTGGCCGTCCTGCAAAGATGACTGCAAGAGCACAGCCCAGACTGCTCAATGAGGTTAAGTAGAATCCTAGAGTGTCAGCTAAATGAAATCTCTGGAACATGCTAACATCTCTGTTGACGAGTCTACGGTACATAAAACACTAAACAAGAATGGTGTTCATGGGAGGACACCACGGAAGAAGCCACTGCTGTCCAAAACAAACATTGCTGCACATCTGAAGTTTGCAAAAGTGCACCTTGAAGTTCCACAGCGCTACTGGCAAAATATTCTGTGGACAGATGAAACTACAGTTGAGTTATTTGTAAGGAACACACAACACTATGTGTGGAGAAAAAAAGGTACAGCACACAAACATCAAAACCTCACCCCAACTGTAAAGTATGGTGGAGGGAGCATCATGGTTTGGGGCTGCTTTGCTGCCTCAGGGCCTGGACAGCTTGCTATCATCGACGGAAAAATGAATTCCGAAGTTTATCAAGACATTTTGCAGGAGAATGTTAGGCTATCTGTCCGCCAATTGCTGCTCAACAGAAGTTGGTTGATGCAACAGTACAACGACCCAAAACACAGAAGTAAATCAACAACAGAATGGTTCAACAGAAGAAAATGCGCGTTCTGGAGTGGCCCAGTCAGAGTCCTGACCTCAACCCGATTGAGATGCTGTGGCATGACCTCAAGAGAGCAGTTCACACCAGACATCCCAAGAATATTTCTGAACTGAAACAGTTTTGTAAAGAGGAATGGTCCAAAATTCTGACCGTTGTGCAGATCTGATCCACAACTACAGAAAACGTTTGGTTGAGATTATTGCTGGCAAAGGAGGGTCAACCAGTTATTAAATCCAAGGGTTGACATGCTTTTTCCACCCTGCACTGTGAATGTTTACACAGTGTGTTCAATAAAAACATGAAAACATATAATTGTTTGTGTGTTATTAGTTTAAGCAGAATGTTTTTGTCTATTGTTGTAACCTAGATGAAGATCAGATCACATTTTATGACCAATTTATGCAGAAATCCAGTTATTTCCAGGTTCACATACTTTTTCTTGCCACTTGGACTGTAGCCTACAAAAGCCTATTCCTGCTCTTTTCCCACGATCCATCAAACACATTCGGTGTGTCATCACAGTGGTCTCTGATTTATGGTCAGACTCGCTCACGTTGAACAAATTTATACTTGCAGCGTTTTTCAATGCTGATTTTACTTGTCAAAGATTTGTCAAACCTTGCACTGTGGTTTCGATCACAGAGGTCAGAGGTCATGTGGACATAGGGCACAAGGCTGAAATGTCTACTATGGACAACAAACACCTGTCCCTGAGGTGTCATCTAAAGAGCATTTGAAATCAGAAGAGAGCAGATGCATGTTTCTCTTGGTTTTCATTAGAAGTGGTTGGTTGTTCTGGTTAGTGGTTGTATATCCTGTTTGGAGTGATGTGATTTAAGCCTACCTTAGTTTAGATTGATTAACATGCTTGATTGTCATGAATGTAATAGGTTTTTCCTCCAGGATTCACTTAAAATGACAGAAGCTGTTCAGTGAGCTGTCAGTTTCTAGCTGAAGCCTGCAGACACACACACACACACACACACACATCAAAACACAGGGTGACCTAAATGCAGAAGAAGCTTTGATGTGTGTAGCTTTCACACCCTAAACATGGCTAGAGGATACATACACTATACACACAGAGAGAGAGAGAGAGAGAGAGAGAGAGAGAGAGAGACTGAAATAGAGAAACTTAACCTTTATATTAGTACACCGGAAGTGTAATGCTATATCCTTCACACCAATACACAGGAAACATGGCGAAGTTGACAGGCCTCATTCCTACATAATCATATAGGGCAGCTACTAGAGAGTACAATCCTTGTTACATGAAGTGTCACATTTTACAATAAGACACTCAAACTCTTTCCTTACAGGGTTAATGTTACTAGTTAGCATGGTTAGTTTTGTTAGTTACATTAGTACACCACAAGCCAATATTACAGGCTTCAGTCCTAACCATCTTCTGTCTCTCTGTTGGAATGTGTTTTGTTGTGAAGTGCTGTTTGATTGTTGTGAGGAGGTTAAAAAGCCAAGCATTTCACACACAAATATCTTAAATACCTCACACACACACACACAAACATGCTAGGGTTGAGCTTTAATAATTAGTTGTTTTGTGTGGAGAAGGCCACTGCGACTCTCCTCTCACCAAGTAAGGCAGTTTGTGTGTGTGTATGCGTGTGAGGTATTTAAGATATTTGTGTGTGAAAAGCTTGGCCAAGCATTTGACTATAAATCTCAGCTGATTCTATTAGAGACATTTCAACATAGGCCTACATATTGCTGAAAGACTTCTATTCACTGACAATGCATCAATTGGCTTTCTCGTTTCAAAGGCAGAGTATTCAATCAGCGGTGAAAAGGTCCTATCTGTGTTGTTTACTTTACCTCTCCATTACCTGACTGACTGGAACATCCGCCTTGCTTTGTCTACTTTCATCTGTCTCAGTTCCAGATGATCCATCCACAGCTGCATCTCTCTCCTGTACTTCCTTGTCCTATTAGATAACTACTGTATGGGATCCTCCGGTTCATTATCCATTACATAATGTTAAAGAGTATCAATACAAACAGTAAAACTCTCAAGCTCAGTTGGATTACTTTAGATCTTCTATGAAGCTGAAAGCTCTGAAAAGGGTTAAAGGTGATGGTATACACTCTTAAAAAAAAGGGTGCTATCTAGAAAACTTAAAAAGGTTATTTGGCTGTACCCATAAGATAACCTTTTGAAGAACCCTTTTGAGTTCCGTGTAAACCTTTCCACAGAGAGTTCTATTTGAAACCCAAAAGAGTTCTTCCTGGAACCGAAAAGGGTTCTACCTGGAACCGAAAAGGGTTCTCCTTTACTCCGAGTCAGTATTCATGTCAATAAGAAGGAATTACCCTTGACCAGGGCCACAAGTTGAGAAAAACAAACATTATTTCCTATTGACCCCTATTGTAAAAGAGCCAACTTCGTCATAGATTTTTTTGTTTTTCAAAAATAACAAAAAATGGCAAAAAGCTGCTGTGTTGTTCAATGTATATGTAACCACGTCAAAAATCCCAACCTGCGGTTTGCAATGCTACAACCTAAGGAAATAGAGCCTGCGAGAAGAGCCTTGTGGCTTCAGGTTATTCGGTGTGAGAAGAGCCTTGTGGCTTCAGGTTATTCGGTGTGGAACAGTGGTAAATTGTGGGGACCCGGTGTCCAAGTAGGCTACATGTGGCTACAGTATGTGTGTTTCATCAGAGGTAAGACATTTAACTCATTTAGCACAGTCCGCTTGTAACTCTACTCACTACATGTAGCTTTATAGTCTGTTTGTTTGTATTGTTGGTCTTGGCTAGCTTAACGGTCTGTTTGGTAATTTAGCTAGCTAGCACTCACTCACGTGGCTAACATTGAAAAGTAATCTTTAGACATGTTGTGCTTCTCTTAAATGTAGTTTTGTAACTGACTAAAACAAGCAGACAACAAGAAAATTGGGTTTGAAAAAGGTTACGTTTTTGCTGTGAGCCAATTGGGTATCCAAGGTAACCACGGGTTGTTTTCTCCACAGGCGGGTGGGGCCACAATGTTCTATTTAATACCAACTGGTACTATGGGGACAGTGGAAGAACCCTTCTGAAGCCCTTTTTCTAGGAGTGTACTGTATGTGTATCCCTGTGTGCTTTAGCATTTTAGTTTGAAAGGCAGTGAAGCTTGGAGGATTGTTATTTGAAAATCTAGTGAACAATACCAACTACACATTGGATGCTGTTATACTAATCTGACTCTCAGCTCAAGGTAGACAACTACATATCTATCATGTCCTTACATGATAACAACCAGGTTATACGAGCAGACGATGGAGAGTAAACTTGTGAAAAGTCTTCAGTAAATTTATCTCTCCTCCAACGCATATACTATAACCTAGGTCTGCTCTCCCTCTCTCTTTCTCCATATCTCTTCCCTAATGCAGATGTATATTTCTGTGTCTGAGTATGTTATTAGTGATGGATGATGGTCTGTCTGAGTCGTGGTTAATTAAGTGATGTCTACAGGAAGAACACAGCCATCTTTGTTCACGGTCAATGGTTAGGACACAGCCGAACAAGCCACGCCTCGTTAACCACACAGCAATGAGGAGGAGGTGCACTCATTTTCTCTTGGTCTCTAATCCCTCCTTTCTCCTCTTTTAAGAATCTGTTGTCTTTTCTTATCCTTTAACATCTCTCTGGATTTCTTTTCATCACTCTCTTACTTTATTTTTGTATTCCTTTTTTTTTTCATCTGTCTATTGCCTACACTTCCATCTATTTCTGTCTGTTCTTGTTTACTCTTTCTCTATCATTCTCTCTCATAATTCTTCCAGCCCCTTCACAAGTTGATTTCACATTTTTTGAAAACTCAATCAAGTATCAACCAAATAATGGTTGATCTTATAACTCAGGTATTGATTCAGAGAGGATTACTTCCTACTATCATGATAAGCTGCTCAGTTAATCCACCGCTTCTCTACAAAACTAAGAACACAAAAAGAGATAGGGAGAGAGAGTGGGGGAGACAGAGAGGAAGAGGGAGAGAGAGAGAGAGAGAGAGAGAGAGAGAGAGAGAGAGAGAGAGAGAGAGAGAGAGAGAGAGAGAGAGAGAGAGAGAGAGAGAGAGAGAGACAATCTCCTAAAGAGGGGAAGAACGGACAAATGTTTTGCTGGGTAACGTTGCTCTCCTAGGAGACGCCTCAGTGTCAGGAGGGTTCTCACAGGTCCATGGGGGGAGAAGGGGGGAGGGGGGTGAATCACACAGCAGGAGAAGGTATATTTGCTTCTGACTCACACACTCACATACACACACATAGACACTCACACACACAGTATGTTAGTGAACAATAACATCTCTGTCAAAGGTATCCAGGATAGTGGTGAGACAGGAATACTAATCAATGCGCATTACGTTTAACCCCTCATCCAATCACTGCCATTAATAATTCCGCCTCATCCAATCAGAGAGAAGGTCAGTAGCAGACAGGGGCATCATGGGGCTGTGGGCGGTACTGTGACCTGTCTTCATTAGGCCATGTGTCCTCCATCACCCATTCACAAAACACATGTATTATTTTGAAAACAACCAAAAAAGCAAGTTGCTGATGGATGTTTTCATCCATCACTGACCTTGAAGGTAGCTGCAGTAGTCCAGTTTTACACTTCTGTCTACCCTGGTCTATTTTCCTCCATAGACTCCCAGGGATACCTTCTCTCGCCCTGGGGGTGCTGGCTTTGAAATAAGAGAGGGGCGGGATGGGGGCGTCAGCAGAGGATTTGAGAATGGGAAGAGGGGGTGAGAGGGGTGCAGCTGCATGGCATCTTAAACCCTCCTCTCCCTCTTGTGTCTTGCCCGGTTTGGGATGAAAGGAGACCCCCCTCTCCCCACGAAGGGCTTTGGAAGGAAGGAATGTTTTTGAGAAGAAGAGCCCGTCCTACTCTTCTTCTCCTCCAATTGTTTCACTCCTCTCCTCCTCCCCTCTTCTGTTTTTCCCTCTTTGATCAGAATAACAGAGTTGTTATGTCTGGTCCCAAATCAACCCCAAGACACCTCTCGTAGATCTAAAAACAACACAGGATGGATTTAACTTGGTGTACATGCTTCATATTCCCAGATAACTGGCTGAGAAAATAAACATTAAATAATGACTCAAAGAAGGACTCCTAACAGTCTTCTGTGTATAAATAAATAATGTAGATGGAAAAAGTTAGCAGACCGGCTATAGTGGTCCAGCAGATCCATCCACTGTGTCCCTTCTCCACTGTCTCCCAGTACTGTACATCCCAGTCCTACTCTGTGATCCCTCCAGGCATCCATCTGACCCGGCTGAGGCTGGCCCGCCCTGGGTCTGTTATTAACTAATTAGATCCCTTGCCCTATTATCAGACATGACTATATGGAACCATGACACACACACACAAACAGTATTGTCTGTCAGAGGTCATTGGGGGTGCTGGGGACTGGGTGAGTTCCGTTGCTCCACAACAGGATATGAGACCTCTAAATATCTCCAGATATACGAAGTCTTTGTGAGAGGGAGATAACAGGACTCGATGAACTCTTCACTGTGAAGCTGGGACAAACTGACTTACACATCAAGGGACTATTCATAGACAGACAGAGAGAGAGAGAGAGAGAGAGAGAGAGAGAGAGAGAGAGAGAGAGGGAAAGAGAGGGGGGGGGGGTGCGGATGGTGCCAGTTGTGTGCTAGAAATTCTATCACCATGAGTCAGTCAGTATCATGCCATTCAATCTCACAATGTTTGATCATTTTCAGTGTGTGTATTTGTGTGTGTCTTTGAATGAGTGTGTGTGTGTGTGAGTCGTGCTGTACCAGTCTCCTGTCTTCCTGTGGGTGTTCTGATGTGACAGATGTGGCTGTTCTGCTGTAATCCTCATAAATATTAATATCAGGAAAAATTGAGTGAGTGATGTGTTCGCGCACGTGTGTGTACGCATGTACAGTATGTGAGTACATTGGAGGAGGGACACAGGAAGAGTCTTGGTGGGTCCAGCTCTAGGAAGAGTCTTGGTGGGTCCAAAATTCTCCATTTAATAATGATGGAGGCTACTGTGTTCTTAGGGACCTTCAATGCTGCAGAAATGTTTTGCTACCCTTCCTCAGATTTGCGCCTCGACACAATCCTGTCTCGGAGCTCTACTAACAATTCCTTCAACCTCATGGCTTGGTTTTTGCTCTGACAGGCACTGTCAACTGTGCGACCTTATATAGACAGGTGTGTGCCTTTCCAAATCATGTCAAATCAATTGAATTTAACACAGGTGGACTCCAATTAACCAGAGCTCAATTTCGAGTCTCATAGCAAAAAGTCTGAATAAGGTAAAAAATATATTTTGAAATATTTTTTTTATACATTTGCAAAAATGCTTTGTCATTATGGCATATTGTGTGTAGATTTTTATTTTATTACCTTTATTTTACTAGGCAAGTCAGTTAAGAACAAATTCTTATTTTCAATGAAGGCCTAGGAACAGTGGGTTAACTGCCTGTTCAGGGGCAGAACGACAGATTTGTACCTTTTCAGCTCGGGGATTTTAACTTGCAACCTTTCGGTTACTAGTCCAACGCTCTAACCACTAGGCTACCCTGCCGCCCCGGTTGGTGAGGTAAACATTTTATTTAATCAATTTTAGAATAAGGCTGTAATGTAACTAAATGTGGAAAAAGTGAAGGGGTCTGAATACTTTCCGAATGCACTTTAAAAGCCCCATGATACCCCACACCCCCAAAAAGTCCGCCATACGGTTCACCAGCCCCCCATATACATGCTCCTGTGTGTCGAGCCCGCCCCAGCAGCACAGCTCTGGGGTCCATATACCCCGCCTCATGCATCTTATGTTTTCTGGTCTTCCACACTGCCATTTTTGCCTGCCCCAACAGGTTGTTTACTAGGCAATGCCTTCGCCTACAACATATACAGTGAGGGAAAAAAGTATTTGATCCCCTGTTGATTTTGTACGTTTGCCCACTGACAAAGAAATGATCAGTCTATCATTTTAATGGTAGGTTTATTTGAACAGTGAGAGACAGAATAACAACAAAACAATCCAGAGAAACGCATGTGAAAAATGTTATAAAATGATTTGCATTTTAATGAGGGAAATAAGTATTTGACCCCCTCTCAATCAGAAAGATTTCTGGCTCCCAGGTGTCTTTTATACAGGTAACAAGCTGAGATTAGGAGCACACTCTTAAAGGGAGTGCTCCTAATCTCAGTTTGTTACCTGTATAAAAGACACCTGTCCACAGAAGCAATCAATCAATCAGATTCCAAACTCTCCACCATGGCCAAGACCAAAGAGCTCTCCAAGGATGTCAGGGACAAGATTGTAGACCTACACAAGGCTGGAATGGGCTACAAGACCATCGCCAAGCAGCTTGGTGAGAAGGTGACAACAGTTGGTGCGATTATTCGNGAACACCATCCCCACCGTCAAACATGGAGGTGGAAACATTATGCTTTGGGGGTGTTTTTCTGCTAAGGGGACAGGACAACTTCACCGCATCAAAGGGACGATGGACGGGGCCATGTACCGTCAAATCTTGGGTGAGAACCTCCTTCCCTCAGCCAGGGCATTGAAAATGGGTCGTGGATGGGTATTCCAGCATGACAATGACCCAAAACACACGGCCAAGGCAACAAAGGAGTGGCTCAAGAAGAAGCACATTAAGGTCCTGGAGTGGCCTAGCCAGTCTCCAGACCTTAATCCCATAGAAAATCTGTAGAGGGAGCTGAAGGTTCGAGTTGCCAAACGTCAGCCTCGAAACCTTAATGACTCGGAGAAGATCTGCAAAGAGGAGTGGGACAAAATGCCTCCTGAGATGTGTGCAAACCTGGTGGCCAACTACAAGAAACGTCTGACCTCTTGTGATTGCCAACAAGGGTTTTGCCACCAAGTACTAAGTCATGTTTTGCAGAGGGGTCAAATACTTATTTCCCTCATTAAAATGCTAATCAATTTATAACATTTTTCACATGCGTTTTTCTGGATTTTTTTGTTGTTAATCTGTCTCTCACTGTTCAAATAAACCTACCATTAAAATTATAGACTGATCATTTCTTTGTCAGTGGGCAAACGTACAAAATCAGCAGGGGATCAAATACTTTTTTCCCTCACTGTAGGTCCATAGTCAGCCCCATCTCTAGGCCTGAACACCACCCACCCATGAAAGAAAACAACCCTACCAGCCTGGAACAAGAAAAAAAGGGAGCGCCAACATCCTCTCAAAGAAGAGCCTGGTCCCAAACCCCCCGGCCACCACGTTGCCCTCAGCCCATGCAGATGGTCTTTCTGAGCCACAGAGACAGAGACAGACAGGGAGTGTCTGTGTGTGTGTGTGTGTGTGTGTGTGTGTGTGTGTGTGTGTGTGTGTGTGTGTGTGTGTGTGTGTGTGTGTGTGTGTGTGTGTGTGTGTGTGTGTGTGTTACTGGGTATCAGGCCTTGCTACAGTCGCTTTTTTGAATCACCTTCAGTATCAGTCTGCCTGTCCATTCCTTCACGCCCTCACAGGGTCTGGCAAAGTTTAATATCCCAAACTGTCTAACCCCTCTGTCCTATCACTATGGTTACGATAGTGTTTTCTGTTGCAATGGTAACGGTCATTTCACACTCTGGTGCTGATTGTTTACATGAGGAGTATTCCATGAACTTTCTCAGGATTCCATAGGACACTGTACACACAATATCCAGGGAACGCGCACACAACAAATATTTACACCTGTTTTAAATTACAATTAGTGAGAGCTGACCTTCTGTTGACCCCACAGTAATAGTCAGTACTCGGCTGTGGAAAAAGTGGAACACTCATACGCCTGGAATGTCAAACAATCCAGAGAAAAGTAGAGTTCTCAAGACCATCTGACACTGGGCAGGATGAGGCCTGGGTCTCTTAAAGGTTCTATTGCTATACTGGGTAACACTGTGTTTAGATAGTCCATCTGTAGAGCATCTACAGATGGACTATCCGGACTATCCAAATACAGTGTGACCCTATACTGCTGTGAAATAACACAGATCAGCAGCTTGTACTGCATCCACACATATTTTCACCCAAAATACGTGTATAGGACTAAACCCTGACACGTTTGAGTTGTTTAGGTTAACATCCCACCATCTATGGTATTACTGTGCCTGGGGGGAGACAGAGAGAGAGGGAAGGTGTTATTGGCCTTTTTATCTAAGCTCAGATGATTGCAGTGGTCTTACAGTGGGGAGAATTACGAAACAGAAATCTTGATTTTACCAGCATTTACAGTTGGTGTATTTTGTGCAAGTAATTTCTTTATACTTCTATTGATATTCATTAGCAAATGAATGGTAATAGTGTCAGAGACATACAGCAGTTATTGAACTACACACACACACCACTGCTGCACCCTTGCGTCGATAACAACCCCCCCATCTCCCCCGCACCACCCCACCATGAATCAGTCCATCCCAGCCTATTCAATATGCCCCTATTGTGTGTGTGTGTGTGTGTGTGTGTGTGTGTGTGTGTGTGTGCGTGCGTGCGTGCGTGCGTGCGCGCGTGCGTGTGCGTGTGTGTGTGTCCGTGTGCGTGCACTGCACCATTCAGTCTTATTGAACTCACACTGCTGCATTGATCAAGGCTTTCTGTTGGACTGCTGGGGAAGAGGGAAGACATCCAATATATCTACTGTACTTCAATGGGCCTGAAGGAGAAATGAAGCTGCATTTGTGTTACTTTGGATGTTTAAGATAACCAGACATTAAGCATCATGGAAAAGTATTGAGGCGATTGTCGAGGTTTGACATACAGTCGTGGCCAAAAGTTTTGAGAATGACACAAATATGAATTTCCACAAAGTTTGCTGCTTCAGTGTCTTTAGATATTCTTGTCAGATGTTACTATGGAATACTGAAGTATAATTACAAGCAGTTCATAAGTGTCAAAGGCTTTTATTGGCAATTACATGAAGTTGATGCAAAGAGTCAATATTTGCAGTGTTGACCCTTCTTTTTCAAGACCTCTGCAATCCACCCTGGCATGCTGTCAATTAACTTCTGGGCCACATCCTGACTGATGGCAGCCCATTCTTGCATAATCAATGCTTGGAGTTTGTCAGAACATGATGTCAGCTGGTCCTTTTGTGGCAGGGCTGAAATGCAGTGGAAATGTTTTTGGGGGATTCAGTTCATTTGCATGGCAAAGATGGACTTTGCAATTAATTGCAATTCATCTGATCACTATTCATGACATTCTGGAGTATATGCAAATTGCCATCATAAAAACTGAGGCAGCAGACTTTGTGAAAATTAATATTTGTGTAATTCTCAAAACCTTTGGCCATGACTTTAGACCTATGCAAGATGGGGCGGTGGGGCATGCAGCTCTTCCAGACTCAGAGTGGTCACATCAGGCCACACAATGTCCTGGGAATTATGGTCCCTTTTTAAAAACTCTGTATTCTGGCCTGACTCCCAGAGCTGAGAGAAAATACACTCATCATCCCTCTGGAGACAGGACGTCAGCGACTCTGCTGGCTGTTTTCTGTGTGTGTGTGTGTGCGGGTGTGTGTGTGTGTGTGAGTGTGCGTGTGTGTGCTGGACTTTGGTAAAATTAGTAGGAGATAAGGTTTCTGATCAGGCCGGTGGCTGAGTTGAGGTGTGGAGCGTGTAAGTCCCTGTCACTCGTTTAGTGAGTCTGTCTGGCTTTAGGTTGGAATGCTCTGGGACTGACTGTGTCACTTTAATAAAAAAAATCCTAACTAAGAAAGAGAGAGCGAGAGAAGAAACAGAAAGAGAGAGAGACAGAGAGAAAGTAACGGGCGGTGGGAATGTTTGTGTTTGTCTCACCCGGACTTCGACTCTCAGGGTTTCTGCAGTTAGAGGACAGGAGAGAAGAGAGGAAGAGAGGAGAGCCATTGGGAAGTCTTCTAGCTGCGTGGGATAGCAACACAGGATTGCAGTGACGTCCCTGTACGGAGTGATCAGATGGTTGGATCCCTATAGAGAAGAGAGTAAAGAAGGCATTTTTTGCCTGTTCTGTGGATACCTACCTGTTCTCTGGTCCTGAGTTTTACCTGTGGAGATGTATCTCTGAGGTGTACCTGTTATCTTGTGCATAGTGACCCTTGTGTTTATATAATGGAGGCGGTTCTGCTGGGTCTGGAGGATGTGGTGTTCACACGTCAGGGTCTGCTGTGGACCTTCACCTGCTCAGCGCTCAGACACCTCCGCGCACTGCACCTCACACACACACACAGGTGTGTGCCCAGGCCACTGTACCAGGTAGGATACATCTCTCTCTCACACACACACACACACACAGACAGACACAGACACAGACACACAGGTGTGTGCCGTGCGTTGAAAAATCTACATTGTGTGAGAGGAAGGGTTGAAATAAGCTTCACACTCTAGGGAATTATGCAGTACACCTGATGCTGTTGCTAATGAAGAGGTTAGAACAGAGAGGACTCTAAACTGGGGCACTATTACAGTACAATACTATTATATACAGTAAGTTACAAGGGGTTAAATTAAGGGCAGAATGAGAGGGGTAAAGGGGTTAACACTGACTTGGAGTGTAAGTAACCAGGTGTATGATAAAGGTGATAGGGCTACACAGTGCACAGTGGGTTAAATCTGAAGTAAGAGACAGAATCCGGTGTTGTGGGCAAGCTTTTGGTGTGAAGGGGAAGGTGGGTTGCATGTAGTGAGAGAACTAGGTTTTCTCATTCACTCACATAGTATTAACATGGACTGGAATACAGCCACAGTCATACTTTCATACACTGTAAAACCATGAAACGTGACACGTTTATAACCTAAACGTCAGTGTTTAAAACTTAAGCATTAGCCATTTAGATTTGCCAGTAAGTGTTCTCGTCTTGAACACAGGCGTTTAGAATGCAAGACTAAAGATGATAGTCAGCTTCATATCCTGAAAGTTGATGATAGTTCAGGTTTTAAACACTAGTGCTTACTTTCCCATTGTACTGTTTAGAGTGCATTTAGTCATTAGAAATTGATTTGACTTTCCATGCCTTTAATTCAGATCAGTGTTATGAATGTATGTCACTGTCCTGAGCTACTTTTCAGTACAACTGAAAAAAATAAAAAATAAATAAATTGCATGGTGTTGTTGTTACTCGACTGTGTTGAGTTTATCTTCCATCACTCAGAGTGAAAAAGATGTGGGGGGGGGCCTCATTATCATATTTCCCAGCATGCTTTGTTGCAGATTGGTTTCTAGAATAGTTTTTGAATATCTATGTTTCCTCATGCACATTGATTGATTCATTAATCTTATACTATACAAAGATTTTAAAAAAGTAAATTTTTCTAAAGTAATCCAATCTGTGAGTGGTTGGACTTATTGCACCCGTTACTGAGATGGTTGTTCCAGTTTAGATCATTTAGATTTTTGTTTTCTTAAGCCAAATACCATTGCAGTCATTCTGAGTAATAGAATACTCAAATTCTTGGTCATTATCTCTCTGGATGGATTCTGGCAGGGATCACTAATCACTTCACAAACCAATGTATTGTGACTGATCTGGTCTGATGTGGTCAATGAGCCAGGATTTTCAAACCACAATGTCGAGGATAACTAGGCTGTAATTAATGGCTTATGAAATGTATAATATGTGGTCATAAACAAACACTGTCATGGTTGGGTATCTCTCACATTCCTTTGAAAGGCATGCTGGGAAATACGTATTTACACCCTACAGTGTTAAAACAACACCCCCAGTGTTTAGTGTTTAAAACTTAAACGCCTTGTGCTGAATAAACGTGTTCTTGTGTTTAACCAACATTCTGTTTTTGTTGTTATTAAACAACAATTCCATTTAGGTGTGAGTTTTTTTGTGTGAAATCAAATCATTCACAACAAAACTCAAGTCAAGAACCATGTGGGAGGAAGTTGTAGTTTTTATTAAGCAAATATTCAACCTAGTTCAATGCAGAAAAGTGGTAATTAACTACAATGACCGTTGCACCTGTTTTTTCAGACTCAGACAAAGATGAATACACTTACCCCAGCTACGTTAGGTTAGACACACATACCACATAGACCGCATGAGAGAGAGGGATATGCAGTTCCTGAAAGCATGCCTTATCTACTTTGAAAGGATTTTTTTTTAGAAAATCTTAAACAGTGATCATTTTTTTATAATCGAACTGAAACCGATCCGACCTTAAAAAAGCACTAATCCCTCAGCAGTATTAAAAAGCGAATAAACATGGTCTGGTGTTTACACTCTAAACACTGTGACACGTTTTCATTGAAATTCTAAATGCCTTGACGTGTTTAAAAAGTGTTACAGGCCTCCCGAGTGGCACAGCGGTCTAAAGGCACTGTATCGCAGTGTTGCGGCGTCACTGGGTTTGATCCCAGGCTGTGTCTTTACCGGCCGTGACCAGGAGTCCCATAGGGCGATGCACAATTGGCCCATTGCACTCTAGCGACTACTTGTGGCGGTCTGGGTGCCTGCAGTCTGACTCTAGGCGTCAGTTGAATGGTGTTTCCATTGGTGGATACCTACATTGGTGGATACCGACACATTGGTGCAGCTGACTTCCGGGTAAGAAGCGTGGTTTGGCGGGTCATGTTTCGGAGGACGCATGACTCGACCTTCGCCTCTCCCGAGCCCGTTGGTGAGTTGCAGCGATCAGACAAGATCATAATCACAAAAAAAGTGTTACATAAAAGTGTTTTAGTTATGTGCTCAGATCCTAAACAGTTGGTTTTACAGTTTATCACATAACCTACGACCCATATTTGGGGACATTATGTGTGTGTGCTTGTGTGTGTGTGTGTGTGGTGTGTTTGTAGGCCATTGACTCTCTATAATGAATAAGAGTGTTTCTACCTAATGCAGAGACAAAAGCCTCTTTAGTAGTTTCAGGACATAAAAAACACACACACTTTACATGTGTGTGTGTGTGTGTGACCAGCTCTGACGCAGCATAATTGATGATTAGTATTTGGTCCACCATGTCTGAATCTGCACACAGTGCTCTCAGAGAGCAATTAGTCTTCCTGACTCATTCCACCTGCCCCATGTGCAGCTGACACTGTCAGGCCCCACCAGACGAACCCATAGAGGGATCACAGAGCTACTAAGGCTGTTGTCATAGCAACGGGCAGGAGAGGGACTGACACATACAGCAACATACACACTCACACATGTCCCCTCTTTCTGTCTCAGTGCCTTGGCTCCCCTGTATATAACTGTGCTGTTAGGGAGGACACCTTAACATCTTACAGAGGTCCATTTTGTATGTTTGCCCGCAGGAAGGGTTGACAATAACAGGAACACCCTAGACCACCCCTCATATCTTCCCCTGAATCCACTCCTTATCTCAAGCAACACCCTAACACCCCTCAAAAACACACACAATCAACTCTATTGGCCTTTGTAACTTTCTCTGGGTCAGGGTCAGACTGCAGAATGGGATAAATTCTCACACGCACGCATGCTCACACACACACACACACGCTCCCACACACAAACACACACACACAAACACACACTCACACACACACGCTCACACACATACACACGCTCACACACACATACACAAACACACATGCTAGAGGATGGGGATATCCTGTATCAGTTGTAAAGAGTGATCAGACATACAGAACCTCTCACCAACAGGGAGTGAAGGACGGGGAGTGAAGGAGAAAGAGAGAAAGAAAGAGAAGAGGGTTATATCTGCCTCACAAATACATTCCACAACCAGTCTGGAGCTGATTTTCACCTTCCCCCTCCTCTCTGCTCTCCTCTTTTCCTCCTCTCCTCCTTCTCCCTCCCCTGTGTGTTTTGACCCAATAGGTCTGCTTTCCTTTTTCTTGTTCCAGGGGAAACTCCTGCCTCTCCTATTATCTCTCTCCTAATATTCTCTCATTTTCTCTGTCTCATAGAGTACGAGTGTTTGCAATCATGTGTGTATACTAACCCCTGTGTGTGTGTGTGTGTGTGTGTGTGTGTGTGTGTGTGTGTGTGTGTGTGTGTGTGTGTGTGTGTGTGTGCGAGCGTGTGTGTGTGTGTGCGAGCGTGTGTGTGTGCGAGCGTGTGTGTGTGAGCGAGCGTGTGCCAGCGTGCGTGCGTGCATGCGTGAGCCATGGATTCATGATGACAGTAGATTAATGTGTGTGAAATAATTTCACTGACACACACACACTGGCACGCACACACACACACACACACACACACACACACACACATACACCCTTCTGAGAAGGCACCCCTGTGTTCACACATTCCTACATCAGGCTGTGAAAATGTCAACTCAACAACATTCAATCACACATTCTCGCTGGGAAATGCCTCTTTAAAGCTACAGGCTGGTTCAAGACCCTGCCGTTGGGTTGTGGTGTGATGTGCTGTGCTAAGCCATAAGCAGAGGTTTAGCGTTACTGTTCTCCTCCTCCTCCCCCACCTTCTTCTTCACCTCCTCCTCCTCTACCCCTCTCCTACTCATCCGCCGAACCTCACTGTGAAAGGCAGGATATCCTGGGGAGGTAAGGAGGAACAAATAGAGAAATGGAGGATATAGCAGACCCAGGTGGCCATTTCTTTCTCTGCAACACTCCTGTTATGATTTCAATATTTATTTACCTGGCCCTCTCTTTCATCCTTTGACCATGACACAACGTGTGTGTGTGTTCTTGTCTGTGTGTGTGTGAGAGAGAGAGAGTGTGTTTGTGTTGCTAAGCTGTAAGCTGCTGATCAAATCATGTTATTGTGCTGCAAGAGGATTTCTTGGATTTGTAATAAGTTGTTTTGTGTCAGAAAACAATTGTTACTGGCCCAACACACCCAACACGCTACCTTCTGCTCCTCACCCACATATAAATGCTACATGCACACAATAACACGTACACTACCGTTCAAAAGTTTGGGGTCACTTAGTTTGGGGTCCTTGTTTTTGAAAGAAAAGCTAATTTTTTGTCCATTAAAATAACATCAAATTGATCAGAAATACAGTGTAGACATTGTTAATGTTGTAAATGACTATTGTAGCTGGAAACGGCTGATTTTTATGGAATATCCACATAGGCATACAGAGGCCCATTATCAGCAACCTTCACTCCTGTGTTCCAATGGCACGTTGTGTTAGCTAATCCAAGTTTATCATTTTAAAATGCTAATTGATCATTAGAAAACCCTTGCTGAAAACGGTTGTTTTGATTAAAGATGCAATAAAACTGGCCTTCTTTAGACTAGTTGAGTATCTGGAGCATCAACAATTGTGGGTTAGATTACAGGCTCAAAATGGCCAGAAACAACAAGCTTTCTTCTGAAACTCGTCAGTCTATTCTTGTTCTGATCAATTTGATGTTATTTTAATGGACAAAAATGTTGCTTTTCTTTCAAAAACAAGGACATTTATAAGTGACCCCAGACTTTTAAACGGTAGTGTATATTGCATTATATTCTATTTAATGGCAGCCTACTACTTAGGGAAGACAAATTAACTCCCAAACTGTGTAACTGTGTAACAAGTCCAGAATCAGAATCTGCTGATCCATGACAAATCCAAACCCCCTCGACCCCTCATTCCCTATCCAACTGCAGGGGAATATCAGCTCTATCCTCTGACACACAAACAGTATACTTGCGCCTCTGACTTTGTTCATTGAACTCCTATCGCTTTCCTACTTCGGCTGCCAGCTCTGTTCTACGGCCAACTCCGGTGTTTTATGGGAGAAAATCTTTTTCCAGAACCAAACCGTGGGAGATTCAGTTGTTTCTGCTGAGTGGAGAGAGAGATGGAGAGGAGATGGAGAGGAGGAACAGGGATTCCATTCCCTATCTGTTCATACGTTCTTTTGGTTTTCTGTAATTCTCTAATTTGTTTAACACTAGCCGGAGGCGTGTTTATGTTCTATATTCACACACATGCACACACGCACGCACACACACACACACACACACACATACATACACAGTTGAGCTGTGTGATGTAGTGGAGACTAGTTGGTTAAAGCCGTTTATAGTGTGTCCCTCGGGAGCACAGCTTATTTGCATAGTACGTCTGGAAAACATTTACCACTGCCTCATTTCTAGGTTCATCATGTGTGAACCTGAGGAACACACACTGTACAGTAGGTGTGCATTGTGATAAACAGAGTGGCCAGTCAATGATGGAAAATGTTTATCTATTTACCTTCTTGACGTTTTACTCAGAAGAAAGAAAGCCCATTCATATTTCTGTTACATTAGCTACCAGCAGAGGACTCTGGATCAATTATTACATAAACATAACATTCACTCATATTCCATGTTTTTTAGAGTTATACACAAGCCTTGGGTAGGTTACTTTCTATAAGACAAAAAGGATCCATTAAACGCATTTGGTGTGTCATCATAGTGGTCTCTGACTTGTGGTCAGACTCGCTCAGGTGGAAGAAACTTAAACTTACGCCTTTTTTCAATGCTGAATTTAATGGAGTAGAGAAAACAGAAAGGTCTCATTTACACTACCGGTCAAAAGTTTTAGAACACCTACTCATTCAAGGGTTTTTCTTTATTTTTACTATTTTCTACATATGGAATCATGTAGTAGCCAAAAAACGGTTAAAAAAATCAAAATATATTTTATATTTGAGATTCTTCAAATAGCCTTGATGACAGCTTTGCACACTCTTGGCATTCTCTCAACCAGCTTCACCTGGAATGCTTTTCCAACAGTCTTTAAGGAGTTCCCACATATGCTGAGCACTTGTTGGCTGCTTTTCCTTCACTCTGCCTCCCGAAACATCCCAAACCATCTCACTTTGGTCGAGGTCGGGGGATTGTGGAGGCCAGGTCATCTGATGCAGCACTCCATCATTCTCCTTCTTGGTAAAATAGCCCTTACACAGCCTGGAGGTGTGTTGGGTCATTTTCCTGTTGAAAAACAAATGATAGTCCCAAATGATGCTGTGATAGCCATGCTGGTTAAGTGTGCCTTGAATTCTAAATAAATCACAGCCAGTGTCACCTGCAAAGCACCCCCAAATACACATGCAGAGATCATCCATTCACCCACACCTCGTCTCACAAAGCCATGGAGTTTGGAACCAAAAATCTCCAATTTGGACTCCAGACCAAAGGACAAATTTCCACCGGTCTAATGTCCATTGCTCGTGTTTCTAGGCCCCTAGCAAGTCTCTTATTATTAATGGTGTCCTTTAGTAGTGGTTTCTTTGCAGCAATTCGACCATGAAGGCCTGATTCACACAGTCTCCTCTGAACAGTTGATGTTGAGATGTGTCTGTTATTTGAACTCTGTGAAGCATGTATTTGATCTGCAGTTTCTGAGGCTGGTAACTCTAATGAACTTAAGAACTCCCTAAGAGAATACTGGAGCACAGATCCTATGTTAGCAACTCCCTTCTTTGCCACCCTTTTTTCCCAAAACCGCTTCCTAGTTCTGCTGCGATGCCTGCATTTCGTCAACGATGCTACTGCCATCCTAAATGACCCGTTATACAAAATAAGAAATGTTCTTACCAGCCTGACATCAGCATTTGGTCGGGTCTTTGTGCCATACAAGGACCTATGCATTGATGAGTCCCTGATGTTATGGAAAGGTAGGCTGGCGTTCTGTCAATATATTCCCTCCAAAAGGCACAGGTTTGGGGTCAAGTTCTTTGTCATGTGCGATGTGAAGACAGGATTTGTCCAGGACATTATAGTCTACACAGGGTCCACCACTGATATCCAACATTATGAGAGGCTTGGGGTGTCCGGGTCTGTGGTGATGACCGTACTGGCTCCTCATCTCAGCAAGGGACACACTTTGTATGTGGAGAATTGTTGCAGCAGTCCCACACTCTTCCAGCATCTGCTCTCCAACAGCACAGGGGCCTGTGGCACAGTCAGGTCGAACAGGAAGGGGATGCCGGCATTCAGATGCAGGAAGATGCAGAGAGGGGAGGTGGAGTTCAAGGAGAACGGTCAACAGCTGGCAGTAAAGTGGCAAGACAAACGAGACGTCCATGTCCTCCACTGTTCATACAGCAACCATGTCGGCCACAGGGAAGGTGGACCACCTGACGGGAGAGAGAAAAATCAAATCAGACTGTGTGCTTGACTATAACCTCAAAATGGGGGCAGTGGATAAAGCGGACATGATAAACAGCTTTGTGGAATGCACTCGGAAAATGACCAAGTGGTATAAAAATATATTTTTACATCTGATTGACACTGCTGCCCTCAATGGCCACATAGTTCATAGCTAACTAACAGGTGAGATTATTACTGAACAAGGGATTTTTGGTAATTGAACATGCAGTTCACATACAGAAACTATTATAACATAATAAGTCACTTACTTTGATAGAAACGCAGCCTGAATTTGAACCAGGGTGTCTGTAGTGACACCTCTAACACTGAGACACTGTGCCTTAGACAGCTGCGCCACTTGGGAGTCACATGACCAGGGTAGCTTTAAAATACAACACAAGCTAATACTTCTCTGACGCAATTAGCATTGTTTTACAGAACTAATAGAAGAATGTAGCTAACTACATAAGCACGATTGAATAGAACATCATAAAGGTAATGAAATGAGTAACGTTACCTCGCGTGTCCGCGGTTATAAGGAATATACACAAATATATTATGCTCCATACATAGAGTGAGCTAGAGTAGAAACGGCATAACACGACATACAGAAACTATTATAACGTAATAAGGCACTTACTTTGATAGAAACGCACACATTTCCAAAGTTATTATTGGCAATGAAAACAACTATGACTGCGATGCAGGCAACAGACGGAAAATGTGAACACGTGTGTGCAGGACGGGAGATGAGCAAATGTCTGCAGACTTGAACTGCATAAACAACTGGGAAGTGTTTGGGTAATTTTGTCCGGGTCAGAAAAAAAAATAAAAATGTATTGTCCGCAAAAGTAAAAAGGACTACTTTTATGTGAATGAATGAGGAAGCGATACACACCACAATTCAAACTGTTCTTAGAAAATAAAAAGGTGTTAGAAAATAATTTGAAGTTGACAAGTTGAAAATAGCCTATAAATAAAAACAGGCTGCGTGCCTTGGCTTGAGGGCAGCACGGATGAAATGTACTGTTGCGTAACAATCACGTTCTGGAATGGAGAGAACATTCTAACATCACATTCTAAAAAACTCACGCTTGGGCTACCGTTAGAGATATTTGGAACTCACACATGAAAAGGTTAATTGAAATGCATTCCAGGTGACTAACTCATGAAGCTGGTTGAGAGAATGCCAAGAGTGTGCAAAGCTGTCATCAAGGCAAAGGATTGCTATTTGAAGAATCTCAAATATAAATATATTTTGTTTTATTTAACAGTTTTTTGGTTACTATATGATTCCACGTGTTATTTCATAGTTTTGATGTCTTCACTATTATTCTACAATGTAGAAAATAGTAAAATAAAGAAAAAGCCTTGAATGAGTAGGTGTTCTAAAGCTTTTGGCCGGTAGTTTATTTAACATATTTTTTCACAAACATCCTTTCTGAATTCAAACGTAATCCAATAAGTAATCATCTAGTTTAAAAAATATATCTGTAATCTAATTACAATATTGTTCCTGGTAACGTAACTGATTACAGTTATGTTTTTTTGTAAGCAGATTACATTTAATCAGTTACTCCCCAACCCTGACTACATGTACAGTGTCTTCGGAAAGTATTCAGACTCCTTGACTTTTTCGTCATTTTGTTACGTTACAGCCTTATTCTAAAATGGATTAAATAAATCAAAACCCTCAGAAATCTACCCAGAATACCCCATAATGACAAAGCGAAAACAGAAATACCTTATTTAAATAAGTATTCAGACCCTTTGCTATGAGACTCGAAATTGAGCTCAGGTGCATCCTGTTTCCATTGATCATCCTTGAGATGTCTGGAGGAAACCTGGCACCATCCCTACTGTGAAACATGGTGGAGGCATCATCATGCTGTGGGGATGTTTTTCAGCGCCAGGGACTGTGAGACTAGTCAGGATCAAGGCAAATATGAACAGATCAAAGTACAGAGAGATCTTTAATGAAAACCTGCTCCAGAGCGCTCAGGACTTCAGACTGGGGCGAAGGTTCCCCTTCCAACAGGACAATGACACTAAGCACACAGCCAAGACAATGCAGGAAATGCTTCTGGACAAGTCTCTGAATGTCCATGAGTGGCCCAGCCAGAGTCCGTGCTTGAACCCAATCACACATCTCTGTAGAGACCTGAAAATAGCTGTGCAGCAACGCTCCCCATCCAACCTGACAAATCTTGAGAGGATCTGCAGAGAAGAACGGGAGAAACTCCCCAGATACAGGTGTGCCATGCTTGTAGCGTCCTACCCAAGAAGACTTGAGACTGTAATTGCTGCCAAACGTGCTTCAACAAAGTACTGAGTAAAGGGTCTGAATACTTACAGTTGAAGTCGGAAGTTTACATACACCTTAGCCAAATACATTTAAACTCAGTTTTTCACAATTCCTGGCATTTAATCCTAGTAAAAATTCCCTGTCTTAGGTCAGTTAGGATCACCACTTTATTTTAAGAATGTGAAATGTCAGAATAATAGTAGAGAGAATGATTTATTTCAGCTTTTATTTCTTTCATCACATTCCCAGTGGGTCAGAAGTTTACATATACTCAATTAGTATTTGGTAGCATTGCCTTTAAATTGTTTAACTTGGGTCAAACATTTTGGGTAGTCTTCCACAACCTTCCCACAATAAGTTGGGTGAATTTTGACCCATTCCTCCTGACAGAGCTGGTGTAACTGAGCCAGGTTTGTAGGCCTCCTTGCTCGCACACGCATTTTCAGTTCTCCCCACAAATTGTCTATAGGATTGAGATCAGGGCTTTGTGATGGCCACTCCAATACCTTGACTTTGTTGTCCTTAAGCCATTTTGCCACAACTTTGGAAGTATGCTTGGGGTCATTGTCCATTTGGAAGACTCATTTGCGACCAAGCTTTAACTTCCTTACTGATGTCTTGAGATGTTGCTTCAATATATCCACATAGTTTTCCTTCCTCATGATGCCATCTATTTTGTGAAGTGCACCAGTCCCTCCTGCAGCAAAGCACCCCCACAACATGATGCTGCAACCCCCGTGCTTCACAGTTGGGATTGGTGTTCTTCGGCTTGCAAGCCTCCCCTTTTTTCCTCCAAGCATAACGATGGTCATTATGGCCAAACAGTTCTATTTTTGTTTCATCAGACCAGAGGACATTTCTCCAAAAAGTACAATCTTTGTCCCCATGTGCAGTTGCAAACCGTAGTCTGGCTTTTTTATGGCGGTTTTGGAGCAGTGGCTTCTTCCTTGCTGAGCGGCCTTTCAGGTCATGTCGATACAGGACTCGTTTTACTGTGGATATGGATACTTTTGTACCTGTTTCCTCCAGCACAACGTCCTTTGCTGTTGTTCTGGGATTGATTTGCACTTTTCGCACCAAAGTGCGTTCATCTCTAGGAGACAGAACGCGTCTCCTTCCTGAGAGGTATGATGGCTGCGTGGTCCCATGGTGTTTATACTTGCGTACTATTGTTTGTACAGATGAACGTGGTAACTTCATGCGTTTGGAAATTACTCCCAAGGATGAACCAGACTTGTGGAGGTTTACAATTTTTTTTCTGAGGTCTTGGCTGATTTATTTTGATTGTCCCATGATGTCAAGCAAAGAGACACTGAGTTTGAAGGTAGGCCTTGAAATACATCCACAGGTACACCTCCAATTGACTCAAATGAGCTTCTAAAGCCATTACATAATTTTCTGGAATTTTCCACAGTTAACTTAGTGTTTGTAAACTTCTGACCCACTAGAAATGTGATACAGTGAATTATAAGTGAAATAATCTGTCTGTAAACAATTGTTGGAAAAATTACTTGTGTCATGCACAAAGTAGATGTCCTAACCGACTTGCCAAAACTGTCGTCTGTTAAAATAAATGTGTGGAGTGGTTGAAAAACGAGTTTTAATAACTCTAGCCTAAGTGTATGTAAACTTCCAACTTAAATTGTACGTAAATTTTATAAATTAGCAAAATTAGCAATTTCCAAAAACCTGTTTTTGCTTAGTCATTATGGGGTATTGTGTGTAGATTGATGAAGGAAAAAATTGATTTAATCAATTTCTTAATAAGGCTGTAACCTAACAAAATGTGGAAAAAGTCAACGGGGTTGAATACCTTCCGTATACTTCCGTTTCCACTTTCTCTCTCTACCGGTAATTTAGTTACTGTGGGTCATAAGCTCCTTGATGGAGCAGGAAACTCATTTCTCTGCTAATGTGAGAATATGCCACACTAGGGCCTCCGTAACGGTGGCCCAATGGATTAATTACACACACACACACACACACACACACACACACACACACACACACACACACACACACACACACACACACACACACACACACACACACAACCTTCTGTTTGAGAATTCCTGCGAT
>QNTS01005260.1:25287-50863 GCA_003317085.1 Hucho hucho | reverse complement strand
AAAACCTAATTCCTACAGAGGTGCCAGGCCTCAGCCATTGGTTACCCTTGGTCCCTTAGAAGGCAGAGTCATGACGACGAGGGTCGTCATGTCCTCTGTTATGACTAATCAGTCACAGTGCATCGTGGGAAGCTGGAGGGCTTCCAGGATGTGAGGTCATTGTGTCATATCATCACCCCTACGCTCAGAAACAAAGCTGTGATAGTGATTGTTGGTGATTGTATGTAGATGTAGTTGGCCTGCCAGGCATTAGTAGCTACAGTACAGTGACTCCATGATCAATCTGTTCTAGAGAGAGCAAACCTCACATGTCACAGCTGCCTAACAGGATGTTGTGTCATGGGAGATGTGGAATGAACTTCTACAGAGATATAGTACTGTAGGAGAGGAGGAGGAGGAGGAGGAGGAGGAGTTGGGAAGAAGATCAGGAGGAGGGGTGAGAGTATGAGAGAATATGAGGGAGTATGAGTGAAGAGAAAGTATGAGAGAGTATGAGAGTGTGAGGTGTAAAAAAAGAGAAACTACAAAAGAAAGAAAGGAAAAATGATAAAGAGTAGGGCATGAGAGCAAGAAGTGGAATGGGATAAAGAAGAGTAGGCTAGTAGTGGGTTTAAAAGAGGGATAAAAGAGAAGAAAAGGAGTGTGAGAGAGAGGAGGAAGAAAGAACAAGATGAGGGGAGGAAGGGCAAAGCACACACATACACAAAGCTATTCCTTCTGGCATTTATCAGATGACATTCCTATTCTCTCCCAGTCGATAGAACATGTCTTTATGAAGACACATCTGAGAGGAGATGCTTTTTATGAATATAAATAATACACATCAAGGAAGCAGAAACCAGTAGTCAGGGAAATAAGGACAAACCTGACCTGGGATTGTATGTGGTATGATGTGTGATTGAATATGTGTATTCTATTATTGCCCTCTTCTTTTCCAATCCCAGCCTGCAGTATCTGGCTCTCTCCCTCAGGCCAGACAACCACATGGAAGAGATTCAATATCTTTATACTGATGGGATTCCCTCTGGAAGAATGAACACACACACACATTTGCATGCACACACCGCACAAACACACACTCACACACTCAAACACACACATACTTGCCAAGGGCTCTCCCAGTAGATGAGTGGGGTCGTTTTTCACTAGAGTGACTGGGAGGGATAGAGAGTGTAGTAATGGAGAGGAGTTGGAGCGAGCCAGAGGGATGTCTATGTAGCTCATACTCTACTGTCTCTGTCTCCCTCCCTGTCTCATAGTCATTACACTACTATATTCCTCAGAGAAGAACCACAGACAAGACATATATATTCTATTCTCCTCTCACCATAGCCCTCTCATCTCTCTGTCGAATGTGTGTGTGTATGTGTGTGTGTGTGTGTGTGTGTGTGTGTGTGTGTGTGTGTGCGTGTGTGTGTGTGTGTGCTTCCATGTGTGTGTGTGTGCACCTGCATGAGTGTATGTGACCGCTACAACACGCCAGTGTGTTTTATAGGTAGATCCACCTCCTGCTCACCACTCCTCGGCTACAGGGTAGAGGTAGGGCACAGTCTAGCTCAGGTTACGAAAGACAAGTTATATGAAGCTGTGTCAATGTCAGTTGAAAACTATGTGGACTCCTAGAAGACCAATGGTTGTTTTCTTTTGCCCTTGCCATACTCCATGCTGTTACTTTATTTGACAGCTTACCCTCCTGCCTAAAGACCATAATGCATTTCTAGAGGTGAGACGTGGGGAGACTTCTAGATCCCTCAGGTGTTGCCATGGATACTCTGGTGTGTAGTTTAGATTGTAAAGTGTGGGGGTGTGGCTGAGGATGATTGTCACGTGGGGTGGGTGGGTGTGCCGACACATAAATACACACACACACACCTAATGACTATGCACCAGGGCTGTTTGATAATCTGCCCGTTAAACAGTAACGGTGTCAGTATTCTCTGCATTAACGGGAAAGGATAGAGGTCATTAGAGTTTAACCCCTCTGCACTCCCCTGGCTGCCTTCATATCCTTGAGTGTGTGTGTCACACTCTTTCACCTCTTCGACACACACACACATGTATGCAAACACTCACGCACACAAACACACGCACAATGCTGGCAGTGTCAGTGAGCAGGGTCTAAACGGATTTCTATCACCTTAAATAATAGATGAGGAGAGGAGGTGATGGAAAACAGATCTCTCCCTTGTGACACACACACACCCACTCACACACTGATGCCATGTGGAGTTGTGCTACGTAAGCTAGTTCTCCCTAACCTGTATTTTCTCTCTCTCTCTGTCTCACTCTCTTTGTCTCTCTCTTTCTTTCTCTCTCTTTCTGTCTCGCTCTCTGTTTTGTTAGTCCAGATCACCTGAGGGTTCTGAGATCAGTTTCATCCTAAACACCGAGCAGATGCATGGTGGACTAAGACATACACACACACAAATTAATACCCAGTCAGAAGGGCTGCTGGTGTTATCAACAAACTCCAACATTCCCCACTTTAGAGTTTGGGCAGTTTTAGTAGAAGGCATGTGTGCGTGTGCCTATGTGTGTATGTGAGAAGCTGGTATTTGGAGGGAGCACAGAGGGGTATTCTCGAGTGACAGAGTGGACTAATCCTTTGTGGCTGCGGCTCAAGGGTGCACCTCATCTCCCCATAAATAGGGCAGTGACAGAGAGAGAAGTGGACATCCATATGGACACACTCACACCCATGTGCACGGAGAAACACACAGATACAAACCAACGCTCAGACTGGTCCCTGCAGGGCCACAAAAAGAGACAGACCCTTCCTGGCAAACCTATGGCACAGTGCTACTCTGGGTGGTGTGGCACACCGCATGAACACATACACATGCAAACTATACAGATATGCATGGACACACACACACTGATGCAGTATCATAGCACTGGGTGCAGAAAAGCTTTTGTCTTCTTGGAAGTGATACAAGGAGACATTTGCTTTGGCCTTGTTCTACAGCTTGCTGTATTAAATATGACTCCAGGCCGTGTGTGTGTGTGTGTGTGTGTGTGTGTGTGTGTGTGTGTGTGTGTGTGTGTGTGTGTGTGTGTGTGTGTGTGTGTGTGTGTGTGTGACCCAGTTATTTCAGCTACACAGTTACAGCATTAGAGGAAGCGACCAGGGAGAAAGAGAGAGACGATAGGGAGAAAGAGAGCGAGTGAGAGTCCTTTGATAATGATGGTACTTGTTGTCAGACATTCCAGTGTGGGGGGAGGTCAATACAAATAGTCCGGGTAGCCATTTGATTAGCTGTTTAGTAGTCTTGTGGCTTGGGGGTAGATGCTGTTAAGAAGCCTTTTGGACCTAGACTTGGCGCTCTGGTCCCGCTTGCCGTGCGGTAGCAGAGAGAATAGGGAGGATGGAGTCTTTGGCAATTTTAGGGCCTTCTGAGTTGTAATACATGTTACTCGATCCAAATTTGATATGGTTGGGGTTATCCCTGAAGTACAGACTACAGTAGTGGGTTCAGAGGTGAGTTTCAATGTATAGCTCTCTATAGGATGTTAATCAAAAGGGGACTATAGGGTGAAACGCCATCTCAGGCATAGAACCGTTGAATGTATACATGTATGTTATATACAATATTTATTTCAATGTTTCTGGATGGCAGGAAGCTTGGCCCCAGTGATGTACTGGGCCATACGCACTACCCTCTGCAGTTGCCATACCATGCAGTGATGCAACCAGTCAGGATGCTCTCGATGGTGCAGCTGAATAACATTTTGAGGATCTGAGGACCCAAATCTTTTCAGTCTCCTGAGGGGGAATAGGTGTTGTCGTGCCCACTTCATGATTGTCTTTGTGTGTTTGGACCATGATAGTTTGTTGGTGATGTGGACACCAAGGAACTTGAAGCTCTCAACCTGCACTACAGCCCGTCAATGAGAATGGGGGCGTGCTCGGCCCTCCATTTCCTGTAGTCCACGATCATCTCCTTTGTCTTGATCACATTGAGGGAGAGGTTGTTATCCTGGCATCACACTTACAGGTCTCTGACCTCCTCCCTACAGGCTGTCTCATCGCTGTTGGTGATCATGCCTACCACCGTTGTGTCGTGGGCAAACTTAATGATGGTGTTGGACAGGGAGTACAGGAGGGGGTGAACAGGGAGTACAGGAGGGGACAAAGCACACTCCCCTGAGGGGATCACCGTGGCAGATGTGTTGTTGCCTACCCTTACCACCTGGGGGCGGCACGTAAGGAAGTCCAGGATCCAGTTGCAGAGGGAGGTGTTTAGTCCCAGGGTCCTTAGCTTAGTGATGAGCTTTGAGGGCACTATGGTGTTGTCACGATCGCTGGAAGGATTGGACCAAAATGCAGCGCGGTTGTAGTTCCACATGTTTTTAATGAAGTGAAACTTTAAATGCAAAAACAACAA
Source organism: Hucho hucho (assembly GCA_003317085.1). NCBI lineage: Eukaryota > Metazoa > Chordata > Actinopteri > Salmoniformes > Salmonidae > Hucho > Hucho hucho. Next base: position 46,478 of record QNTS01005260.1, on the reverse strand, counting down.
TCGCACACATGTAGTGTCAAAGCACACATACAAAACAACAATCAAACAATAACCCACAAGGCAGGTGGGGAAGGGAACCAACTTAAATAGGATTCCCAATTAGAGGCAACGACAACCAGCTGCATCTAATTGGGAACCAACTCAAACTCAACATAGAGTTCCCTAGATAACCTAGTCACGCCCTGACCCAACACACCATAGAGAAACTCAGAGGGCTCTCTATGGCCAGGGCGTGACAGTACCCCCCCCAAAGATGCGGACTCCGACCGCAACCAAGAGTCAATGGGGGGGTTCGGGTGGGCCTTTGTCGGTGGCGGCTCCGGTACGGCCCGAGAAGATGCACTGGAGGCCCGGTGCGTGGAGCAGGAACAGTACGTACTAGGCTGGGATGACACCCTGAAGGTCTGGTGCGTGGAGCAGGAACAGGACGTACTGGGCTGGGACAACACCCTAGAGACCTGGTGCGTGGAGCAGGAACATAACGTACTAGGCTGGGACGACACCCTAGAGGCCTGGTGTGTGGAGCAGGAACAGGACGTACTGGGCTGGGACGACACCCTAGAGGCCTGGTGCGTGGAGCAGGAACAGGACGACACCCTAGAGGCCTGGTGCGTGGAGCAGGAACAGGACGTACTGGTCTGGGGATGCGCACCGGACGCCTTGTGCGTGGAGCTGGCACAGGACGGCCCGGGCTGAAGATGCGCACTGGACGCCTTGTGCGTGGAGCTGGCACTGGACGTACCGGGCTGAGGAGGCGCACTGGACTCAGAGTGCGTGGAGCCGGTGTAGGTCTCGCCGGACTGGTCTCATGCACCTCTGGGGGAGTGCAGGAAGCTGGTACAGGACGCACCGGACTGGGGAGGCGCACTGGACTCCGGGTGTGTGGATCCGGCGTAGGTCTCTCCGAACTGACGACACGCACCTCTGGGCGAGTGCGGGGAGCTGGCACTGGACGTACCAGACTGGGGAGGCGCACTGGACTCAGAGTGCGTGGAGCCGGCGTAGGTCTCGTCGGACTGGTCTCACGCACCTCTGGGGGAGTGCAGGAAGCTGGCACAGGACGCACCGGACTGGGGAGGCGCACTGCACGTATCTCTCTTTTACATTCCTCCCAAAAATCCTTTAAACTCCCCCATTCCGGCGTAGGTCTCACCAGACTGCTGACACTCTCTTCCGTGCGAGTGTAGGGAGCTGGCTCAGGACGTCCTGGGCTGGGAAGGCGCACTGGACTCCGGGTGCGTGGATCCGGCGTAGGTCTCTCCGGACTGACGACACACACCTCAGGGTGAGTGCAGGGAGCTGGCACTGGACGTACCAGACTGGAGAGGAGCACTGGCCTCCGGGTGCGTGGATCCGGCATAGGTCTCTCCGGACTGACAACATGCACCTCAGGGCGAGTGCAGGGAGCTGGCACTGGACGTACCGGACTGGAGAGGCGCACTGGACTCCGGGTGCGTGGATCCGGTGTAGGTCTCTCCGGACTGACGACACGCACCTCAGGGAGAGTGCAGGGAGCTGGCACTGGACGTACCGGACTGGAGAGCCACACTGCAGGTCTGGTGCGTGGTGCCGGCATAGGTCCCACCGGACTGACGGACTCATAATCCCTCCTTAAACTCCTTATAACTCCTCCATTGGGGCTCTGGCTCTCTCCTCGGCTCTACCGATAGCCCCATGTGCCCCCCCCAAAAAAAATCTTGGGGCTGTCCCTGGGCTGCATGGGTATGCGGCCCCTGGCGTCGTTGCTGTCCTCCTCCTCTCCTTGGCGACTCCTGCCAAGGAAGGGTCTCGCTGCCTCCCATAATCTCCTCCCAGGTCCAGAACTGTTTCTCCTCCCTGGGGGCACGCTGCTTGGTCCTGTTGTGGTGGGTTATTCTGTCACGATCGCTGGAAGGATTGGACCAAAATGCAGCGCGGTTGTAGTTCCACATGTTTTTAATGAAGTGAAACTTTAAATGCAAAAACAACAGAAACAACGATCGCACACATGTAGTGTCAAAGCGCACACATGTAGTGTCAAAGCACACATACAAAACAACAATCAAACAATAACCCACAAGGCAGGTGGGGAAGGGAACCAACTTAAATAGGATTCCCAATTAGAGGCAACGACAACCAGCTGCTTCTAATTGGGAACCAACTCAAACTCAACATAGAGTTCCCTAAATAACCTAGTCACGCCCTGACCCAACACACCATAGAGAAACCCAGAGGGCTCTCTATGGCCAGGGCGTGACAGGTGTTGAATGCTGAGCTGTAGTCAATGACCAGCATTCTCACATAGGTGTTTTGTCCTGGTGGTAAAGGGTAGTGTTGAGTGCAATAGAGATTGCGTCATCTGTGGATCAGTTTGGGCGGTATGCAAATTGGAGTGGGTCTAGGGTTTCTTGGATGATGGTGTTGATGTGAGCCATGACCAGCCTTTCAAAGCACTTCATGGCTACAGACGTGAGTGTTACGGGTCGGTAGTCATTTAGGCAGGATACCTTGGTGTTCTTGGGCACAGGGACTATGGTGGTCTGCTTGAAACATGTGGGTATTAGGTCAGGGAGAGGTTGAAAATGTCAGTGAAGACACTTGCCAGTTGGTCAGCACATGCTCAGAGTACACGTCCAGGTAATCCGTCTGGCCCTGCGGCCTTGTGAATGTTGACCTGTTTAAATGTCTTGCTCACATCGGCTACGGCGAGCGTGATCACACAGTCATCCGGAATAGCTGGTGCTCTCATGCACGCTTCAGTGTTGCTTGCCTCGAAGCATGCATAGAAGTCATTTAGCTTGTCTGGTAGACTTGTGTCACTGGGCAGCTCATGGCTGGGCTTCCCTTTGTAGTCTGTAATAGTTTGCAAGTTTGATGGTTCATCTGAGGGCATAGCGGGATTTCTTTTAAGCGTCCAGGTTGGAGTCCCGCTCCTTGAAAGCGGCAGTTCTTCCCTTTAGCTCAGTGTAGATGTTGCCTGTAATCCATGGCTTCTGGTTGAGGTATGTACGCACGGTCACTGTAGGGACAACGTCAGCGATGCACTTATTGATGAAGCCGGTGACTGATGTGGTCTGCTCCTCAATGCCATCAGATGACTCCCGGAACATATTCCAGTCTGTGCTAGAAAAACAGTCCTGTAATATAGCATCTGCGTCATCTGACCGATTCCGTATTAAGCGAGTCATACCTAGGTTCTCTGTTTGTCTGTTGCCAGTTTGTTTGTTCGTCAAGCCTACCAGCATTTTCCCCCTTGCTCCTGTCTGGTTCTAGTTCCTGTTTTCTAGTTTTCTCGGTTATGACCATTCTGCCTGCCCTGACCCTGAGACTGCCTGCCGTTCTGTACCTTTTGGACTCTGATCTGGATTACTGACCTCTGCCTGCCCTTGACCTGTCGTTTTGCCTGCCCCCTGTTCTAGTAATACACTTTTGTTACTTTGACACTGTCTGCATCTGTGTCTTCCATAAAACATGACTAGTACTTACACTTTAAACATTTCTTAAGTATAAGTAGTGAGATAGTGCCTATCTGTCCCATTTATGTAGGATTGAGGCCAGCAGATTTCTACACTACAAATTAAGTATGGAGCTTGACTCTTCAAGTATATAAAAATATGAGAAAGACTTTGATTAGAAGTAAAGTATCCCTATAGGTATGAAGTATTACAGGTTAATAGCTGATTCATAAGTGTTCAGTAGTCAGTCTCTCTGTGCTGGTTTTAGTAACAGTTGTTCTGTTACTGGGTGGGTGAGAGGGAAGTTTAGGAAACGTCTGTTAACTAAAAGTATATATATATATATATATATATAAATACAGTATATACAGTATATATATATATATATATATATATATATAGTTTATTTATTCAGACGAGACAAAAATAAACAAACAAGATAGATACACACTCAGACATAAACAGCCTAACATCAACATCTTTATTCCCTCCCACCCCATCCCTCCAGAGGTAGGCAGGTCTATAGCAAAAGTCTATCAAGCGGCCAACATAGCAACACAAATACAAAATGGATGGGAGATACACCAAGTAGTATTATAGGTCGTTATTATTTTCCATTTTTAGATGGTCATAGGTTTCATACAGAGACTAAAGGTCTTAAAGTAGTGTAGTTTGGGAAAGGTCTGGGAATAGTCTCGTTGGGAAAGATCTGGGAATAGTGTAGTTTAGGAAAGATCTGGTAATTTCGTAGTTTGGGAATGATCTGTGAATAGTGTAGTTTTGGAAAGCTTAGGGAATAGAGCTATGTAGTAAAATGAGAACAAAGCAGACTTGGCTATAGAAATACTGTATCTCTGTGTGTTTCTGATTTTCAGAACATAACTAGAAACACATTTCACTCCCACACTCACTCACAGGCTGGTAAGTGGAGCTCACACACACATGCAGACACACACTTGCACAAACAAAACAGATCTCTCCCAGTCAGTCGTTTTTCTATACATTTCTGGCTGCTCTGTGACCCTCGCTGAGACGTCTCTGGAACTATATACATGGAGTCTTTCTACATCATTCACATTCTGTATGTTTGCTGAATTTGCTTGTACATATGTGTGTGTGTGTGTGTGTGTGTGTGTGTGTGTGTGTGTGTGTGTGTGTGTGTGTGTGTGTGTGGGTGTAGCCTACAAACTCATTTTAAAGAGTATCCATCTTGCTTTCATTAACTGTTCAGCACGGTTTATATCACATTCCACCAATATAGTCGACCTCAAACCTAGACCCTAATCACTACCACGAACCCACCATCACTACCCACCTCTCCCCAAACTCCCCATATCCCCACCCAAATCCTCTCTTACCGGCTCCTACCCTCAACTGGGTTTTACTGTCATTCTCACCCAGTTCCTTGTAGTATAACAGTTCTCTGATATGACTTCGATCCATTACAATAGGTCCAGTGCATCATGGGTTCCTCCAGTTCCTCCAGTTCCCCCTCTCTTCCCTACCCATTACCCTCTCCTTTTTTATTATTTCCCCATGTCCCTTACTCCTTTCTCCACTCATATCCCCCTCTCTCTTTTTCTCTCCTTCCCTCTTCTCCTCCCTCCATAACTCTCTTGTCTTAGCTAAACAACGGGACCCTTGTGATAGTAACACTGCCAATAAAGAGAGGTATGTATTTAGAGAGAGGGGGGAGAGAGAGAGAGAGAGAGAGAGAGAGAGAGAGAGAGAGGGAGAGGGAGAGAGAGAGAGAGAGAGAGAGAGAGAGAGAGAGAGAGAGAGAGAGTGTATCAGGCCAAAGTTATAGTCATCTGGTGATATTTAAGTTGGACAGGCTAGTTTCCGGTGTCTGGAACAGGCCAAAAATACCCAGAAACACAGAAACCTAACAGAAAAAGGATACACGTCTTTCCTTTCTCCTGTTCTCTACAGTAGATACTATAGACACCATATTCTGCAAACTAAAATCTGGGCACTTAATGCACCATGTTGACGCCAAAGTTTTTAAGACAACATTTTTATACTGATGATGCTCTTTATAATGTTACTGTCATGGTGCCAACAGATGTACATCGCTATGTGGCACAGCCTGTGTTGTTATATTTGACACAAACACCATTTAAACTAGTGGGTAGCTTAGCCAGTATGATACCATGACATATATCATGTTATTACAGACCTATTGTCACTAAGGTTCAACAATCCTATATGATAGCCCTTGTGTCTCTATGGGGACAGCTGTATGATATAATCACGGTCTAGTGTGTCATCTGGGTAAGCGAGAAGACATAGCCTACTATTGCTTCAACTGTCATGCCACCAGCATAAGACAAGGCCACCCACCAACAGATAGACACACACACAGAATGGGTCAAAATACACAATAATATTATGGGCATTTAAAAAAAAAGAGACTTACACAGCCGGAATAACTGATTAATTCTGTAGTTCTAATGGTTTCTCCAACTGTACAGTGAACACAAATGTAGGTCATTCGGAATGAGATGCAGTTCAACGGCCAGGCAGCATCTATAGCCAGCCCAAACCAAAACCAAGAGCTAGCTAGGAGAACTGTTTTAGAAACCAGCAGGAAAAGAAGTGGAAGTGAGTGAGAGAGAAAGAAAGAGAGTTTATTTATTTTCCCTTTTGTATTTTAACTATTTGCACATCGTTACAACACTGTTTATAGCCATAATATGACATTTGAAATGTCTCTATTCCTTTGGAACTTTTGTGAGTGTAATGTTTACTATTCATTTTATATTGTTTATTTCACTTTTGTTTATTATCTATTTCAATTGCTTTGGCAATGTAAACATACACTATATATACAAAAGTATGTGGACACCCCTTCAAATTAGTGGATTCGGCTATTTCAGCCACAACCGTTGCTGACAGGTGTATACAATAGAGCACACAGTCATGCAATCTCCATAGACAAACATTGGCAGTAGAACGGTCTTACTGAAGAGCTCAGTGACTTTCAACGTGGCACCGTTATAGGATGCCACCTTTCTAACAAGTCAGTTTGTCAAATTTCTGCCCTGCAAGAGCTGCCCGGTTCATCTGTAAGTGCTGTTATTGCGAAGTGGAAACGTCTAGGAGCAACAACGGCTCAGCCACGAAGTGGTAGGCCACACAAGCTCACAGAACGGGACCGCCGAGTCCAGAAGCGCGTAAAAATCATCTGTCCTTGGTTGCAATACTCACTGCCAAGTTCTAAACTGTCTCTGGAAGCAACGTCAGCACAATAACTGTTCGTCAGGGGCTACATGAAATGGGTTTCCATGGCTGAGCAACCGCACACAAGCCTAAGATCACCATGCGCAATGCCAAGCTTCGGCTGGAGTGGTGTAAAGCTCGTCGCCATTGGACTCTGGAACAGTGGAAATGCGTTCTCCGGAGTGATGAATCACGCTTCACCATCTGGCAGTCCGGCGAACAAATCTGGGTTTGGCGGATGCCAGGAGAACGCTACCTGCCTCAATGCATTGTGCCAACTATAAAGTTTGTTGGAGGAGGAATAATGGTCTGGGGCTGTTTTTCATGGTTCGGGCTAGGCCCATTATTTCCAGTGAAAAGAAATCTTAATGCTACAGAATACAATGACATTCTACACGATTCTGTGCTTCCCACTTTGTGGCAACAGTTTGGGGAAGGCCCTTTCCTGTTTCAGCATGACAATGCCCCTGTGCACAAAGCGAGGTCCATTCCATACAGAAATGGTTTGTTGAGATAGGTGTGGAAGAACTTGACTGAACAGAGCCCTGACCTCAACCCCATTGAACACCTTTGGGATGAATTAGAACGCCGACTGCGAGCCAGACCTAATCGCCCAACCTCAGTGCCCGACCTCACTAATGCTCTTGTGGCTGAATGGGAAGCAAGTCCCTGCAGCAATGTTCCAACATCTAGTGGAAAGCCTTCCCAGAAGAGTGGAGGCTGTTCTGGCAGAAAGGGGGGACCAACTCCATATAAATTCCCATGATTTTGGAATGAGATGTTCGATGAGCAGGTGTCTACATACTTTTGGAAATGTAAACATATGTTTCCCATGTCAATAATGCCCTTAAATTGAAATCGAATTGAATTGAGAGAGAGAGAGGGAGAGAGAGAACGAGAGGAGAATGAGAGAGTGAGAGACCTTTCCCATATGATTTTGGGCGCCTGGTGTGCAGATCCAGATGTCTGTTTGTAGGTCGTTTCTCGGCTGTTCTCAGCACACAGACACAGACATACATACACACACACACACACACACACACACACACACACACACACACACACACAGCCGTCTGCAGTTTCTCATGACTGCGAACTGCAGAAAGAAATGCCCCCCTTTACTCTCTCCCCGCCCCCACAGCCTGCCTCCATTATTCCCGTATTTTCAGAACAGGCAAGAGGAAAGAAGGCGAGGGAGAGGAGAAGAAAACCAAATTGTGTGGCTTAATTGACTAAAACAGACAGTTTGAGAATATTTATTTCCGTCGGTCCTCTCTGTCTTCCTTTGGTACAGCCGCCCTCTGCATTTTCATAGCGTTTCTGCTAGGCGCCGGCGTCGCCAGGGAGAGAGTAGGGGGTCGGATGGTCTGAGTAGCCGGGGAGAAGCCCTCTGTTTCGGTGGGAGGATGAGCCATTGAACGGTGCAGCTCTGCTGGTTGGAAGTGGGCCAGGGTCGCTGCGTTGTGTGTGGGAGAGAGCTTGTTCAGAAGGAGATGGGATGTCTTGGCTCCGTTGTCAGACCGGTTTAACGGAAAACGGGAATGGTTGCAACTCTTCTCCTGTGTGAGTTGCACCGGTCACTATTGCATGGATGCTGATGCCGTTCTAGGCCGGGGAAACAAGGATTTTACCAACTGGATTTAATGCATTTTTTATTGGGATTATTTTGGGCTCGACAAATCTAAAACATCAGTGTGGGATTTTATGTCTGAGCGACCCCGACATTTTTCTAAGGTAAACGTCGATCTTCGCCTTTCTGTTGTATCGCCCCATATCAAAACGTCGGCCGCTTTCATTATTTATTCGACCATGTGTGTAAATTAACATGGTCCAAATAGTCTATTCCGAAAAATGCGGGTTTGTGTTTTGACATATCGCTGGGTAGGCTAGAACTGAATAGACTATCTAAAATGAAATAGCTAGCCAACTAACGTTAGCTCAGCAAATCAGCTATAATTTCTGCCCTGTCCACCGATGTGACCAGAGACAGCCATCCTCTGTAGCCTACCAAGGGATGCATTCAAACTTGTCTTGTTATGGGTAAAGAAAATTCGGCGAGTGAATCATTCTGATTATGTCTAGCTACAGCTTTTTTACCGATTCAACCTCACAATGCTTCTCCAGTCACTGGACTAGCACCGTGTCTATTTTCCACATGTGATTTGTTGTGTTATTACAGTGTTAAGAATGGTGCGCGTGTAAAGAGAGCCTGCATACCAAGTTGCAGAGATTGTGTTTCCAGTTTAGGGCCACAATGATACAACAAGAACGTTCTGTGCTTCAACTCGTGCTTTATCCTAAAAATGTTACAAGGTAACATTTCAAACCTGTCAGCTACAGTCACCGATAGTTATTGTCATAACTAGACAGTCCATGTAGACTGCACTTTCAATTGCTGTAGTAATTGTGTTATGGAAATACCCGGTTCTTAACAACAATGGTCTTGTGTTCCTAGTAGATTTCATATGACTGCTGTCTCATGATGTTTCTGTACAGTGAATGGAAGGTTATTTGATGAGTTTGATAGTGTAGTTTATAAATTAGCTAACATTATATACATTTTTGGTAACATTCACAACCATTTACTGTAGCAAGTGTAAACACTTTGTTGCATGTTGTAGCCTTCAATTCTCACTGAATATTTTTATATAACTGAATATTGTATAGCTTTAATGACCATTTCCTCCTTGGAATGGGTTACCTAAACAGAGAACCCTAAGCCAGTTATTTGTATCTGTGCCTGTTATTGTGGTGTATATTCTCCCCTAGTGCCTCAAGCAAGGTTTCCTCATTCACTGGTGTAGTTTATTATAACAGAGAGAGAAAATGGATGCTGCCTGTATGTAGATAAAACAGCCAGCTGTCTCTGTGTGTGTGTGTTTGCGTGCTGCAGCCGTATCTTTGTCTGCACTGCAGGTCTCAGGGGTCAGCAGATTTCTGCTCAGTGATCTCTATCCTAATCTATCTCTGTCCAGACAGGGAGATCTTGGACAGGCAGCATGGACTGACTGGTATTCGGGAATCTTGGGAAAGCAGAGGAGTCACTTGGGGGAGAATATACACACAGACCAGACTATGGCTGACTGACGGCTCATGTACACCTACATTCTGAGTATGTGGGAGAACTAAACTCCAGGAGCTGGGGAGTAGCCTATAGTTCTGCTTAGCGCACATGTCACAGCAAGTAAAACGAGTGCAACACATCAAATCACATTTTATTAGTTACATGCGCCGAATACAACAGGTGTAGACCTTACAGTGAAATACTTACTTACGAGCCCCTAACCAACAGTGCAGTTTCAAAAAATACGGATAAGAATAAGAGAAAAGTAACAAGTAATTAAAGAGCAGCAGTAAAAAATAACAACATATACAAAGCGGACTGTGGATTGAGACACACTGTAGGCTAGTAGAGGTACCTGCACTAATCTATGGGAAAACCTACTTTCACATGACAAAGGTTCTCCTATTATTAGGAGGATGGAGAAGACAGCTCCTGGGAGAGGTGGAGGGTGTGTGTGTGAGTGCGGGTGCAGCCACTCTAAACAGAGTGTGAGGGACACAAAACCCATCAAAGGAAGCTGGAGCCTGCAGCCTAAAGACACACACACACACACACACACACACACACACACACACACTGGCAGCAGCCTCAGGGCAGAACTCACACAGGGATGTGTGTTGAAACAGTGCTGAACTATCCCTCTCTCCCTCTGTCTCGCTCTGTCCTCAGTCCGCTGCCAATTCTCACCTCCAATCTCTCACCCTACTGCTATATTGGAGCACATGGTGAGGTGTACCCACTGCCCACACAAAGTCACACGAACTTCTGGTATAGTGATCCTATGTTATAAGAGGTGCGCCAGCAGAGTTATGCCAGGTGCCAGGGGGGATGACTCAGAGTGTTTATCAATAGGTGATGGCTGACTGTCCACCTGCCCTCTGTCCACTCTCTCTTTCGCTGTCTCTGGAAAACATTAGGGGTGGAAAAGGGTTCCCGTAGCTAAAAGGAATTCACACGCCTGCTAGCCATTCAAAAACCAATGACTTCACATGGCAGTCTCAAGCTCACTCCCATTGTGTGTGTGTGTACCGTGTTACTGTGTCTGAAGGGGCTACTGGAGGTGTGTGTGTGTGATTTGGAGATGGCTAACTATAGTGAACACATCAGTGTGTGTGTCTGACATGACAGGTTTTGGAGATTAAAAACACATTAGGACACATAACCCATCTCACCCCTTTGGGGTTCTGGTGCTATGGCTTTTCTCTCTCCCAGTCTGTCCCCTCCTTCTTCCCCCTCCCTCCCTCCTGTCCCCCAGATGTGAGGATGTGGGCAGGGCCTGAAGAGTCTGTGTTCCCCGGGGTCTCCTCTTCCTGTTACACTGCAAGGACAGTCCACATGTGCTCAACACACACACATGCATACACACACTAACACACACACCCACACTCACATATGCACACACTGACACACACATAATGTATGCATGTACGCACACACAACCACACTCCCACATACAGTACAACACAATAACAGACACTTGCAGATTAGCAACATTGCGTTGGAAAGGATAGTGTGTGTGTTTGTCAGTCTGATGTACTCTCGTCCCACCTGCTCCAATGTTTACACTCAAACTTGGCAGCGTAGTAATGCCAGTTTTGGCCAACACACACAGACAGACACACACAGACACATTAGGAACACAATAGATAATTCAGTGAAAAAGGAGGGAAAGAGAAAGAAAGGTCTGTCTGTCTAATGCTCTGATTGTCTAGCTGTTGGTGGACTTCCCCCTTTAGGAGAGGAATGTCAGATATATCCAGCAGGAAGACACACACACACACAGGAAATATAATCTATTGGTCTATTGTGGTTTCAGCTCAGCTAACCTTGTTAAGTCTAAGATTAATTGAAACATTCTACAGCACTGCGTGTGTGTCTGTGTGCTCTATACTGAGAGGAGGAGCAAAGACTACATGCCCTTGTTCACATGTTCACTTGGGATTTGTAGTTTTTTGGTTATTAGTGCATTATTAGTGTTGAATCCATATTGCAACGCTAGTTTTAAGATGTTAGACTGAGAAAAAATAAGAAGGAACGCGCACACTGCTCTTGATAGTATCACTGATTTTTAATAAGCTTTACGTATCGGCCTCAGGGCCTTCGTCAGAGGTTTTGTGAGTTTTTAAAATTAGCACCCTTATGTAGACATAGACCCACCCACATCCATTCCACGCATCGAATGGGGTTGGAGGCAAAGGAAAAGCAAATAAGTGCTACCAAATATATCAATATGTATTTCATAAATATTCAAATAAAGTGTGTACATAAAACATATTAAACACGTCTGTAAAACCACAATGAGGACCTTGACCTAACAAGCACGTTTTCATAAATCATTGGGTACAGCGTAAGAAAAACGTCAGAGTAATCTGAAAAAGGGGCATAATTCATGTTCATGTTCGCTGTGTACTACTCCCTTCGCAGAACAGCGCAAACTGGCTCTAACCAGAATAGAAAAAGGAGCGGTGCACAACTGAGCAAGAGGACAAGTACATTTGAGAAACAGTTTGAGAAACAGACACCTCACAAGTCCTCAACTGGTAGCTTCATTAAATAGTACCTGCAAAACACCAGTCTCAACGTCAACAATGAAGAGGCGACTCCAGGATGCTGGCCTTCTAGGCAGAGTTGCAAAGAAAAAGCCATATCTCAGACTGGCCAATAAAAAGAAAATATTAAGATGAGCAAAAGAACATAGACACTGGACAGGGGAACTCTGCCTAGAAGGCCAGCATCCCGGAGTCGGCTCTTCACTCTTGGCAATTTCTCGCATGGAATAGCCTTAATTTCTCAGAACAAGAATAGACTGATGAGTTTCAGAAGAAAGGTCTTAGTTTCTGGCCATTTGAGCCTGTAATCGAACCCACAAATGCTGATGCTCCAGATACTCAACTACTCTAAAGAAGGCCGGTTTTATTGCTTCTTTAATCAGTACAACAGTTTTCAGGGTTTTCTAATGATCAATTAGCCTTTTAAAATGATAAACTTGGATTAGCTAACACAACGTGCCATTGGAACACAGGAGTGATGGCTGCTGATAATGGGCCTCTGTACGCCTATGTAGATATTCCATAAAAAATCTGCCGTTTCCAGCTACAATAGTCATTTACAACATTAACAATGTCTACACTGTATTTCTGTCCAATTTTATGTGATTTTAATGGACAAACAAATGTGCGTTTCTTTCAAAAACAAGGACATTTCTAAGTGACCCCAAACTTTTGTTGTCGGGAGTTTACATACACTTATGTTGGAGTCATTAAAACTCTTTTTCCAACCACTCCACACATTTCTTGTTAACAAACTATAGTTTTGGCAAGTTGGTTAGGACATCTACTTTGTGCATGACACAAGTTATTTTTCCAACAATTGTTTACAGACAGATTATTTCACTTATAATTCACTGGTTCACAATTCCAGGGGGTCAGAAGTTTACATACACTAAGTTGACTGTGCCTTTAAACTGCTTGGAAAATTCCAGAAAATGATGTCATGGCTTTAGAAGCTTCTGATTCGTTAATTGACATCATTTGAGTCAATTGGAGGTGTACCTGTGGATGTATTTCAAGGCCTACCTTCAATCTCAGTCCCTCTTTGCATGACGTCATTGGAAAATCAAAAGAAATCAGCCAAGAACTCAGAAAAAAATTGTAGACCTCCACAAGTCTGGTGCATCCTTGGGAGCAATTTCCAAATGCCTAAAGGTACCACGTTCATCTGTACAAACAATAGTATGCAAGTATAAACACCATGGGACCACACAGCCGTCATACCGCTCAGGAAGGAGGCGCGTTCTGTCTCCTAGAGATGAACGTACTTTGGTGCGAAAAGTGCAAATCAATCCCAGAACAACAGCAAAGGACCTTGTGAAGATGCTGGAGGAAACAGGTACAAAAGTATCTATATCCACAGTAAAACGAGTCCTATATCGACATGACCTGAAAGGCCGCTCAGCAAGGAAGAAGCCACTGATCCAAAATCGCCATAAAAAATCCAGACTACGGTTTGCAACTGCATATGAGGACAAAGATCGTACTTTTCGGAGAAATGTCCTCTGGTCTGATGAAACAAAAATAGAACTGTTTGGCCATAATGACCATCGTTATGTTTGGTGGAAAAAGGGGGAGGCTTGCAAGCCGAAGAACACCATCCCAACTGTGAAGCACGGGGTTGGCAGCATCATGTTAAGCGGGTGCTTTGCTGCAAGAGGGACTGGTGCACTTCACAAAATAGATGGCATCATGAGGATGAAAAATTACGTGGATATATTGAAGCAACATCTCAAGACATCAGTAAGGAAGTTAAAGCTTGGCCGCAAATGGGTCTTCCAAATGGACAATGACCCCAAGCGTACTTCCAAAGTTGCGGCAAAATGGCTTAAGGACAACAAAGTCAAGGTGTTGGAGTGGCCATCACAAAGCCCTGACCTCAATCCAATAGAACATTTGTGGGCAGAACTGAAAACGCGTGTGCGAGCAAGGAGGCCTACAAACCTGGCTCAGTTACACCAGCTCTGTCAGGAGGAATGGGTCAAAATTCACCCAACTTATTGTGGGAAGCTTGTGGGAAACTTGTTTGACCCAAGTTAAACAATTTAAAGGCAATGCTATCAAATACTAATTGAGTGTATGTAAACTTCTGACCTACTGGGAATGTGATGAAAGAAATGAAAGCTGAAATAAATAATTCTCTCTACTATTATTCTGAAATTTCACATTCTTAACATAAGGTGGTGATCCTAACTGACCTAAGACAGGGAATTTTTACTAGGATTAAATGTCAGGAATTGTGAAAAACTGAGTTTAAATGTATTTGGCTAAGGTGTATGTAAACTTCCGACTTCAACTGTATGTCCAAAGTCTGTTGAGTACGGTGAACAGCAGGTCACTTATAAACATCATGGAGAAGTGACCAGAGGAAGAGGAACTGCTACCAGACCGTTCGACCGCAAAGACAACATTTACGCATTATGGGAAACAGATGGACAGTTCTGAGAAGTTACATCCCTTGTCTCGTTTTGACAAATAAAAGCCTGTTTGATAATGTACACGTGCGTTTGCAGCTGAAGCATCCAGTGGGTTGAATAAACTTGCTTTAAGGTTTTTCTAGTCGTCCGTTTGAATTTATGTTCAGAGCCTAACACATCTCTCTTCTCTCTCTCAGATGACAGAGGGGCGGCGATGTCAGGTCCATCTCCTGGACGACAGGAAGCTGGACCTCCTCGTACAGGTAAACACACCACGCATGCACACACACACATACATAAACCCACACACACTTAAGGAGGAGGGATAAGGAGACTGCACAGTGTGTGTGTGAGCTCTTCTCCTCAGGGGCTCAGTTACTGCTAGCTGGATGACACTGCTCCGTCTTTTGCTCACCGGATCCTTCCACACACACAGACACACACACACCCTCTCTCGTTAAGAAATCCAGTTGGTCAGTCATAATGATGTCATAAACTGTGACTCTCAACCCACTATGTCTCCTAACTTCCACATCTTTCTGCCCTCCCTTGTCCCTACTCTCTCTGTAATAATAACTGATTCAGACTAGGGCTGTGGCGGTCATGAAATTCTATCAGCTGGTGATTGTCATGCAAATAACTGCTGGTCTCACGGTAATTGGCCGTTAATTAACATAAACACTTTTAGCATCTCCTGGCTTCCACACATAGTCTACAAGCCTCTGATGCAGACCTTTGGAACATCTACATTTTAAAAGTCTAATACTGTACATCCATTTAATATAGCCTACACCATCACAATAAATCCATAATTTATTTTCGACAGGTCTAAAGAAACATGATATGTAGGAAGAACAGAATAGCATATTCTGAGTTGTCCTTACAGTGCGTTGGGAAAGTATTCAGACATTTTGTTATGTTACAGCTTTATTCTAAAATGGATTAAATTAATTTCTCTCTCATCAATCTACACACAATTCCCCATAATGACAAAGCGAAAACAGGTTTTTAGATATTTTGGCAAATGTATAAAAAAATAAAAACAGAAATACCTTATTTACTCAAAATTGAGCTCAGGTGCATCCTGTTTCCATTGGTCATCCTTGAGATGTTTCTACAACTTGATTGGAGTCCACCTGTGGTAAATTCAATTGATTGGACATGATTTGGAAAGGCATACACCTGTCTATATAAGGTCCCACAGTTGGCAGTGCATGTCAGAGCAAAAACCAAGCCATGAGGTCAAAGGAATTGTCCGTTGAGCTCTGAGACAGGATTGTGTCGAGGCACAGATCTGGGGAAGTGTACCAACACATTTCAGCAGCATTGAAGGTCCCCAAGAACACAGTGGCCTCCATCATTCTTAAATGGGAGAAGTTTGGAACCACCAAGACTCTTCCTAGAGCTGGCAGCCCGGCCAAACTTAACAATCGGGGGAGAAGGGCCTTGGTCAGGATTGTCCAAGAACCGGATGCAAGTCGGGTTGCATCGGGTTCTTGACGACATTTTTGGCTGATACCGATATCCGATATTTTCCTTGCTAGCTCATGGATGCTAGCTCATGGATGCAAAAAATGTTCTTCCCCAAAAACATAGCAAAACGACATAATCTGTTTCTGTAGCTAAAGTTAGCTAGCTAACTATATAGCTAAGTGTCATCATCTTAAATAACCCTAATTTATAAGACAGTTCTTATTTGATTAATGGTGGTCGGACCCATCTATGTGAAGCTAGCCACAATAAGGATTAGCCACAATAGTGGACTTTGCGGTTAGCCTTCAAAATAAAAGTATGTAATTGACAGTGATGCAAATGAATACAAATAGTATAATTATGCCGTAATTGAATAGATCATGCTAAACAAGGTTGGAATGTTGTTAAATAAATTCAACAAAATACAATAATTTGTTAATTTGACAAAATCTGTTGAAATCACACTGGATGTATTATACTTTAGAATTGCATTGGGGGCATACTTATTTCACTGTACAGCCTTACCTATGGATTGTGGATCAATGACATGGGGGTATCAGTCTACTCAGTGACACCCAGAGAACATTAGCTCTTATTGCGGGACTCTGAAACAACTGTGAATTGAGCCACATTTATTGTCAACCTATGTGTATTGAACACTATTCCCGAGGAAAAACAATACTGCGTGGATGTTTTGGAGTCTGATAACTCTGAAGAGGACGTTTGGGAACAATATATTGGGTATTGAGTAGACATTGATTCCCAATCCTTATGTAAAGCTGTACAGTGCAATATGAATGTCAATACACACAATAGGCTGACTGGGGAGGTGATTTCACACGGTCACAGTCCCGCGATAAGAGCTACAATGCTAATATTTGCGTAAACTCTTCACAGTTGTGTTCTGTGGGTGTCACCGAGTAGACTGATACCCCATTTAATTGCTTCACATTCCAAGCTTGTTTAACATTATCTAGTCTAAATATGGCATGATTCCACCAATTGTAACCTTCTGCATCACTTTCAAAGAGGTACTTTTATTTTGAAGGCCAACCGCAAATTTCACTATTGTGCCTAATCCTTTATGTTGGCTAGCTTCACAACACATAACTCGGTCCAGTCGAGCCTCACTAGCCAGATGAAGCTAGCTGGCTGCTTATAACGTTAGCTTTGGGCAACAGGGTTAAGTAGCTGCCTAGCTAAGTTCAATTTCAATAGGCGAACAACAAGGATTCCTAAATCATTGCTAAGAATAATGAAAATGACTGCAGTTTCTACTGGTCATTGTTTTCAGGCTAGTTGTGTTGGTGCTAGCTAGGTACCAAGCTAACTAGCTACCCCAGAAGTTGCTTTATTACCAACTTTTCTTACTCTTTCAAATGACTGCTCGACTTGTTGACTGCTCGATCCACACAGCAGACATTGTGGGCTACGTTAGGAATGCTGTGTTGCATGCGTAGGGCAACATTTTGGGTGGCGTCGTTATGGCATGTACCTACGTTATATAGGTATGCACGTCAGCTTTGACATCGGTTTTGCACATCGGCGTTAAACTAGACATCGGGCCGATACCGATGTTGTCATTTTTAGATAATATCGGTCGATTCCTACTGCTGCTGCAAAGCATATATAAATAAAGAGAAAGGAGTAGAAGGTAACTCTGGATGGACAGAAGGAGACAGGAGGTATAGTAGAGGATAGGGAGAGTAGGTCGAGGTGAGTAGAAAGTAGAGGAGAGGAGATGATAGCTCTGCATGCAGTGGGATCTGATTAACATGGCAGAACTGATCCTCCTGTCTCTGTCCGTCTCTAGTAAACCTTCTTTGTATGAGGGAGGATTTCTCTCCCTCATTTCTTTGCTTCACTCAGCCTATCCACCTCTCACTCTTGCTATCCTATTCTCTCTCTCATTCTCTCTGTCTCCCTCTCATTCTTTAAGCCTCATATTTCTCCACATATACTTGATCATCCTCTCTTCCTTCCATCCTCTCAGCCAGGAGAAAGAGAGGAAGCAGAAAGAGATTAAATATGAAGGGAGGAGAGGAAAGAAAAGAGGATAGACAGACACAGAGAGAGAAGGAACAGAAACCATTTTCACTGCATATAATTCTTTCACTCTTTCCCATCGCTCCCCTTCTGTCTCTTCCTCGGAGGGCGGATGTTCAGTAGGCCGTTGAGGGGTTAACGGGACCATAGAGAATGTCAATGTTATTCTTGTTTTTCCTGTGAGCTGGTTAGAGGAAAGGCTCTCCCCCTTTTAGGAAAGGGAAATAGGGAAGGGTTTTTGGGAACGAACCCATTGGGACCCAAAACCATCAGACAGCTCCAATAGATCTACCTGGTAACCACCACTGACAGGCCTACCTTTGCCTCTAACAGCCTTCCAGGGTGGAGGAGGGTAAAGATTACAGTTATTAAGATAAGTTATGAGGTCCCTGTTTCAGCCCCAGTCGTGGCTCCAGGCCTCCTCTCCCTTTGCCTCCCTGTCTCAGCCCCAGTCGTGGCTCGAGTCCTCCTCTCCCTCACCCCATCCCCTCCCACTCCTCCCGCCTCCCCCTTTGCCTCCCTGTTTCAGTCCCAGTCGTGGCTCCAGTCCTCCTCTCCCTCACCCCATCCCATCCCACTCCTCCCTCCTCCCCCTTTGCCTCCCTGTTTCAGCCCCAGCTGTGGCTCCAGTCCTCCTCTCCCTCACCCCATCCCCTTCCACTCCTCCCTCCTCCCCCTTTGCCTCCCTGTCTCAGCCCCAGTCGTGGCTCCAGTCCTCCTCTCCCCTCCCCCTTTGCCTCCCTGTCTCAGCCCCAATTGTGGCTCTAGTCTTCCTCTGCCTCACCCCATTCCCGCCTCACCTGTCCCACTCTTCCCTCCTCTCCCTCTGTCTCCCTGTCTCAGCCCCAGCTGTACTGTATACTGTGTAATGACCTGTGGTGCTGATGATAATTACTATTAACACAGGTCTGTCTGGTCTAGGGTAGGGGATGGGTACCAGGCGGCCAGCGGGCCAAAACCACCCCGTCAGTGATTTCTTTTACTCCGACTCTCTCATCAACACACACACACCTCAAACACACGCCTTATCAGGTAATCATGCTTATCTTTATAGTGCTGTTGTTCATTATAACTTTTTGGACGCATCACATACGCGGCTGCTATTGTTTCTTATCAATCCTGTTGCCTAGTCACTTTATTCCTAGTTATAAGTACATACAGTATCTAACTCATTTACCTTGTACTCCAGCACATAGACTCAGTACTGGTACCCTGTGTATATCATTGCTAAGTTATCATTACTCACTGTGTGTTTATTATTACTTTTATTATTATGTGTTTTACTTTTCAATTATTTATCTTTTTTCTTTCTCTCTGCGTTGTTGTAAAGGGCCGTAAGTAAGCGTTTCACTGTTAGTCTACACTTGTTGTTTACGAAGCATGTGATGAATAATATAAGATTTGCTATTCTCAGTTCAGTAGAGGATGCTGCTACTGTTTTCTCGGCAGCAATATCAGTCTCTCTCTCAGACTCTCTCTCTAGCTCTCTAGCTCTCACACTCTCTAGCTCTCTCACTCTCATAGTTCCCCCATAACAGACATAACTGTGCTGTCTGTCTCTCCACATCTCCTCTAATTGGTTATGTATAGCCAGGAGGGTGTGGCCAGTCAGGTCTAATGACTATTGTCACTGTGGATACTGGTTAATGAGAAACTGTCTCTGTAAGTCTGAGACTGAACCAAAACGCTCATTACTCCAATTATACACTGTAGCACACTGCAGCATGAGAGAGAGAGACAGAAAGACAGAGAGAGAGAGAGAGTTTATTTATACAGTATATTATCTACTGTATATTGGCTGGTCAACTGGCGGACCGTGGTCCGGATCCAGACCCAGAACGGGGTCTATATGGACCGCGGCCCCCAATTTTTATTTACAAATAAATAATAATAATACATTTACAGTACTCAGTGGGGCTTTCAACTTACTTCTGTTGAGAGTTGTAATTGTACATTTAGAAATTTGGTAGTGCATGGGCAGTTTTCCTCATGTTATGTCATTCACTTACAGACCTTAGAGAGCTAACTAGATCCTGTCAGAAATAACCAGTGTTACCTAGATAGGTAGTGTTAGGTTAACCAGCTATCTAAATCCTGTAGATATCATGGCCAGATTGTGCCCAGGGGCCTCGACCCCCAGGGAGCCTCCATAGATTTTTTGAGTCACTCAGGTATTATATGAACACACATAATACATGGCAACATGTAGAATAACAGGAAATGTGTGTGTGTGTGCACTTGTGCCCGTGCTTGCAGTGTGCATGTTGTGTGTGTGTGTGTGTGGGAGTGAGTGATGCTGTGCTGTCAGTGTGTAGCCAAGCAGAGACACGCCCATGCTTAACCTCAGGGTGGTGTTCTCTCTCTAAAAATCCCTACCACATACATATGGCAGCACTGTGTGTGCCACTCTCTTTTCTCTTTGTATTTCTCTCCCTCTTTCTCCTTTTCTGTTTTTCACTTTCTTGTTCTCTCACATGGTCTCTCTTCCCTCATTCCCTTTAGCCCTCTCCTTCTCTTTTTATCTCTGTTTTTTTTACTTTCTTCTCTCTCTGTCTGACTTCCTTTCTCCCTTCCTCTCCGACTCTCTTCACAACAGTTAGTGTGCTGGCAAGGTCTTGGCCTGCAGTCTTCAATGATGCGTCTTTTCTGTGTTCAGTGGCTTTGGATGAACGTGTGATGTCATTGTGACACAGGCTAAAACATAGACATCCTTACAGTATTTAACTTTGTTGAAGACTATGATTAGTTGATTAGTTGAATCAGCTGTTTTACTGCACTTAGATGAAGCAAAGGCTTGCACCCACACTGTCCCTCGCAGAGTAGAGGGACAGTGTGGGTGCAAGCCAAAGATAGTCTTTGTTGTTAACCTTGATATTGTGGTATAGTTCTTATTCCTGTGACTGTGCAGTGGGAGTGTAGATCGGGTAGAGAGAGAATGGGCACCTGCACTGGCAGCAACACTTACACATCTGTCACTCTCAGATGA